>WNGS01008507.1:3263162-3286491 GCA_020271785.1 Procambarus virginalis
TTCACTTGCAGAATCTATTCCGTCACAAGATAAGATAAGATAATATATAGATATATATATATATAATATATAATATATATATATATATATATATATATATCATATATATATATCCTCTACAAGGGCTTCACCATACACCTCCGCCCTCTAGAAATGAACATAGAAAATGTTCAAAATTATTCACATATATATTCATGAATGAATCTATTCATCCCGCTGAACACAACACAACACTGTTGAACATTTTATATTAATTTTGATGATTTATTTTTTTATTTAATTATTGATTATTATGATTATTAACGGCTGCAGGTAGGAGCGGGCTCGTGCGCGCGCACCCCTGGACACGCCCATTGTAATGAATATATTTATACAATTATTCATAAAGTAATTAATAAGATAATTTATTTAAAGAGTAATATAAACAATAATTTATTTATAAATTAATAATTTATAAAATAATTTATCTATTAATTAATTTACTTATAAAGCAATTTATTTATAAATTAATTTATTGATATATTAATTTATTTATATATTTGTTTATTTATAAGGTAATTTATTTATAAAGTAATTTATTTATAAAGTAATTTATTATAAAGTAATTTATTTATAAAGTAATTTATTTATAAATTAATTTATTTATAAAGTAATTAGGTAAGATTGGGTTTAAGATAATTTGTTTTGTTTTCTTGGTGACAGGAAGCCTGTGTACCTATATACTTGCGGCTTGTATCAGGTCTGATTAGTTGACTGACGTCAACTAGTAAGGTTAATGATTTGGTATGAATGTTATTGATGTGTTGTTGTTGTTGTTGGGGGGGGGGGGGGGTGAGTAGATTAAACACTACAGGTATGATAAGGATAACTGGGTCAACTGCGGATATACTCAATATGTTGTTGTTGTGTTATAGATTCAGCTACTCGGAACAAGTTCCAAGTAGCACGGCTATGGTGAGCTCGTAGTGAACTTACCTGGCACAGGAGCGAGGCAAGTAGCACGGGCTATGGTGAGCCCGTGGTGGACTTACCTGGCACAGGAGCGGGGTGGAGATCAAGTTAATACCAAATAAATAATATATACTCTCTTAAGTCTGGTGTAAAATACAAGACAGAGTTGTGCTAAATATAATCAACTCAGCCACAAAAAATAATAATAATAGCTGTCTTGAGTTATTACAAGATCACAGAGACAACATACAAGACATAACAAAACCAGACAGGTTATCACATCAGAAGGAACAGGTGAGGGGGTGGGGGATGGGGGGGGGACACAATCAAGGAGAATTGTATTCGATACCACAGTTCCGCTAGGCCAGAGGGACCTGGTCATCGGCCTACTGGAGAAGACAGGCTACTGGCGGAAGTGAACAGGAGCTTATACATAAGAACATAAGAACATAAGAACAAGGCAACTGCAGAAGGCCTATTGGCCCATACGAGGCAGCTCCTACTTATACACTCAACATCGACAATCGTCTGTGAACAACTTCCAGGCCATGACATGGTGTTTAATTTTTCATTTTCGCCCTGAAGAGCGGCGAGTTTATTGGAGGTATCAAGTGGCTATACTTAAGGCCTGGTCGACGACCGGCCGCGGTTGGACGCTAAGCCCCGAAATCATCTTAAGGTAAGGGAACATACCACTTAAGTGACGGTATTGGCTAGATGGTGGACAGGGAAAACAGTGGTGGTCAGGGAGGCCAGGTGGTGATCAGGGAGGCAGGTGGTAGCAGGTCATATCAGTGGCAACAAAACACAGTACAATGGTGCCACTCGCTGGCACACACAAAAAAATCCTTTAAATGCAAAACAAAAAGTCATAATCATTATATAAAAACCACAAAAACAAAAGCCATCCAAAACAATGGCAGAAACTCCCTCCCCCCCCCCCACCCATCCCCCATCCCTCTCTCCAAGTGACCTTGAAAGCATTTCCAACACGCTCCAGAACCCCAAAAGGGCCACTTGGACCCCTAAAACTTGGACCGTCCGTCCTACCAAAAAAAGGAGAAAAGTTCCACAAGGCGCTGACCCACATGCAAGGAGGCGTCAAGACTCCTGGCGGGAGGGAAGACCTTGCATAGTGGTCTTCTTCAGCTCGGGAACTCCCTCACCAGAAACATTTAGACGTGCTTCGCAAAAACGCATTAAAGATGAGCATACATGGCAGTGGGAGGTCAACCAGATGAGTGTATGTATTATCTACATTTCCTGTACCTGGGGGAGAGGGAGAGAGAGAGGGAGAGAGAGGGAGGGAGGAGAGAGAGAGGGGTGAGAAGGGAGGTGAGGGCGGGCGGTGAAGCAAGCCCTTGACCGCCCCAATAATACACCTGGTCATATTTACATATCCGGTATGGATCTTCTTGCTATTTGCTCACGAGAGGCGAGTCTTCTTGTCGTGACTACAGGTGCGCCAGAACCCCCACTGGCATCATAAGTAGCACCATATTTAAAGTAGCACCATGCAGCATCAACACAGCATATTCTCCACTATCTTCACCAGCATCTACACTCACATTTAAATCATCTACACCAGAATCTACGCCAGCATCTACACCCCCAGCATCTACACAACCCTGACCACAGCAGCGCCTCTCATCACTGTAGCCGTACATAGCAACAGCTGCATGGCGACGTTCCGGCCAGAGGCATCACCTCTAGCAAGAAACCCAAGTTATTACTCGAGCCGCGGGGCTATCACTGCCTGGTCCGGCTGGAATTACAGCCTCGTTTGCCAGGGGAGCGGCCATGTACGGCCGCTAACGACTCCGCCCGGAATTGGAACGGAATCTGATAGCATTGTTCCCGCAAAGATCATGATCGCTTTGGTAGCCAGAGAGAGGAGAAAGGTGAATGGTGGAGAGGTGGATGTGGGAAGGATCTCCTCGGGATAGATGGAAGGGGAGGAGGTAGAGGAAAAGCAGGAGCATGAGGAGGCAGACGAGGACGAAGATAAGGAGGAGATGCAGCAGACAAGAAGGAGGAGGAGGAGATATCGACAGGTACATAAGGATGTTAAGGAAAGGAACGATTAGCGAGCACCGAAGGCAGGCGATAAAGGGGGGGGGGGAGGGAGGGAGGGGAGAGAGGGAGAGGGGAGAGAGAGAGAGAGAGAGAGAGAGAGAGAGAGAGAGAGAGAGAGAGAGAGAGAGAGAGAGAGAGAGAGATAGAGAGAGAGAGAGAGAGAGAGAGAGAGAGGGAGAGAGAGAGAGAGTGGTATTTTTCTAGTGTATTTAGAGTAAATACCACTAGAAAACGGTGGCAGCAAGAAGCGAACGGAAGATGAACGATAGATAAAAACCAAAAACAAAAAACATAGTATGCCAAGGGCACAGTGAAGCCTGGAAGCTGAGAAGTGACAGTAGCCCGCAGTGCCACTAGCAGGACCTCCCCTCTACACCCCTCTACAACCCTGGTCACAGTGACCTCCCCTCTACACCCCCCTCTACAACCCTGGTCACCTGTATATCAACAACACAGACATGAACGTACAACCTTGTGATCTTATTACTGATGATGTCCTTTATCGAAGGTTACTCTGCTTCGGCGCACAGTAGGGATGGAGACACCCACAACAGCCTCAGCTCGCAGCCTCACGTATGAATCACAGCCTGGTTGATCAGGTATTCTTTGGTTTGTCGAGGTACTCTTGAACACTGAGAGGAAGGCCAGTTATGCCCTTTATGTGTAGCGGGAGAGTGTTGTTCAGTCTCGGGCCCTTAATGTTGATAGTTCTCTCTCAGCGTACCTATTGCACCTCAGCTTTTCAATGGGGGTATTCTGCACATCCTGCCATGCCTCCTGGTCTCATGTGGTGTTATTTGTGTGTTTAAACTTGGAACCAGAACCTTTAATATTTTCCACGTGTTGATTATTAAGTATCTCGCTCGCCAGCACTCTTAGAGAATACAGATTTAGAACTTTTAATCGGTCCCAATAATTATAGGGTGGATTCTAGCGGTAAAGGATCTTTGCACACTCTCCAGGTCAGGAATTTCTTCGACTCTGAATTGGTCTGTTAGCATGCAACAATATTCCACCCTAGAGAGCACTACAGTGTCTTGAAAAGTATCATTGATATGGCATCCCTTGTTTGGAAGGTCCTTGTTATCCAACCTGTCATTTTTCTTGCAGTCGTGACAGCTACTTTATTGTGTTCTGTAAAGGTAAGGTCTTCTGACATGAGTACTCCTAGATCCTTTACATTGCTTTTTCGTTCCATAGTGCGAGTAGATTGTGTTTTATATATGGTTTCCGTTTTTATATTTTGCTCTATAGCGCAGGAACTGGAATTTATTGTCATTAAACATCATATTATCTGGGGCCCTTTAAAAGACCCGATTTGCTTCAATTTTTTTTTCAATTTCTTTCTTTATTATGCACCCCATACCCATCCCGTGGGCGGTGGTGTAAAGGATACAGAGGCACATAATCGGTTCAGGACCTGAACCGTCTAGTTCGTTTAGCTAAGCAAATAACAATGTTTGACGCTAGTTACAAAATTATCAATGTTGTATACACATGTACACACCCTCATACATACATGTACATATATATACGTATACACATATACATACACATACATATCTAATCACCCACACAAATACACATATCATCAGACGGGAGGTTTGCTGTGTCTTCTATACTGTCGACTCGCGTGAAAATCTTAATAGTTCGTTGACTCGAGGTTGTGTATAAGATTACTTCAGTATTTTGAAGGCTTCAGTCTATGCTTCTTCAAAATAAAGACCTCTTTTTCCATAGTGTTTATATCTTAATGTTTGTATTGTTTGGTTACCCATCTCCAGGTCTTCCCTCAAGCTCGTCTTCATCTTGTGTGTGTGTGTAGAGCGTCCAGGTGAGGTGAGGAGGACTGGCCAGGGGTCACCACTCAACAAGCTCATCCACTCATCAAACCTGTGCATCTTTCCTCAATCATGGCGAAATTGTTTATATATTTAAAGTTTATAAGCTCCGAAGCACTACGAGGATGTTTACAATAATGATAACTGGATTTTGAGGCTTCCAGCTTGCAAACTGTTTAGTAGTTTAAACAATGCCGTAACGATCATTGAAAAATCTGCAGGTTTCATGAGGGATGTGTCCATTCTTGATGAATCCTGGGGCCAGAGCATTAAAGATGTCTACCTACCTACCTGTTAGATATATCGAAGACCAATGTTCCCGCGGCCCGGTCTCTGATCAGGCCTCCTCGTTGCTACAAGACCTTTGGTGTCGCAATAAGACTCCCACCGTGGCCAGTGAAATGTAAAAAATATTAATATTTTTGGCTAGGGACATCCTCATACAATCCAAAGATGGAAGTTAACAACGGGTTTCACCTCACGGGTCATAGTCATGGAATTTCCCGGTCGTGTACTTTCAACACGTAACATACGCTGAGTGGCCTTGGTTCCCAGAGGTTCTCCCTCCATGGTTCACCACCATGGGGTCAGGGTGCATGCTTTGGGAGTCATCACGAGCCGTTTACGGCCTGCAGTTTACCTGAAGGTGGTTCCCAGAGTTCTTCTATTCCCCAAGCCCCGCCTAGGCTTAGATTTGCCTTGTGATTGCTTGGTTTAAACAAGTGTTGTTTGGAGCGGCTCGAAAGCCCACCTTGGGGTATTGCTTGAGGTCAGGTCAAGGGTCAACGTGAGATACAAGCTCAGACTGTCATAGCTTGATCCATGACCCCAGGACCCAGAAGCTGCCACCTGTCATGAGAAGTCAAGTGTCACGAGCAATGACACACGTGTTATAACCTCAAGGAAAAGTCGTGATATGACACGCATGCATGCAAGCAACTCTTTCTGCTAGACACAATTTCGTTTACAAAGAACAATTAGAATAATAATCTATGAACACTTTACGAAAAGGTAAACAGTTTATATTTAAAAACTCTTTGTAGTTAAACACATTAAAAAAAAGAAGAGTAGGGCATTGAACCATGTAGACAGATTATAGCAGCGCCTAGCAATCTTATGTACTCACCTACTCACCTAATTGTGCTTGTGGGGGTTGAGCTTCGACTCTTTGGTCCAGCCTCTCAACCATCAATTAACTAGCGCACAGGGTCCTAAGCCTATATTTGGCTCTATCATATCTACATTTGAAACTGTGTATGGAGTCAGCCTCCACCACATCACTGCCTAGTGTACTCTATGTGTTACCTACTCCGACACTTAACAATTTTTTCTAATAATCGTGTGTGTGTGTGTGTGTGTGTGTGTGTGTGTGTGTGTGTGTGTGTGTGTGTGTGTGTGTGTGTGTGTGTGTGTGTGTGTGTGTGTGTGTCATTTGGGTTGTGGGTTTCCACCCGTGTCCCCCTGGAGAGATCATGTCGGTCGTGAAGTGCCGATGAGGACTGTATAGAAGAAAATAATAGTTGATCAGACCACACACTAGAAAGTGAAGGGACGACGACGTTTTGGTCCGTCCTGGACCGCAATCGACTTGAGAATGGTCCAGGACGGACCGAAACGTCGTCGTCCCTTCACTTTCTAGTGTGTGGTCTGGTCAACTTACTTTAGCCACGTTATTGTGACTCATCGCCTGTAGAAAATAATACATCATTAAGGGAAATACCAGGTCAGAACACTGCTCGAGACGAATGCACGGGAGACGTAGAGAGAGACAATCTACTTCAAAACGTAGAGATAATCTACCTCAAGACGTAGAAAGAATCTACCTCAAGCCCTGATGAGCAACTTGACCACTACCCTACGCACAAATGCTGGTTTCCAAAGGACTAATTTTCATCAATTACTACTCACAATATAGTAATCGATGGGTTAAATATATATTTTTAATTGTCTAATGAAAAATGGGGTTTCATTGTTGCGACGTGAGATAATCAGATGGGATCTTATGGAGAAACACTTTACTTGCCAGCGTCGACCCATAGATGACATAGTCTTCAGGACTTCATTGATGTGACTTTGATCTCTTGTCTCCTCACATGAAAACATCAGTGGAGAATGATGTCCACAGGTACCAGCCTCTGGGAGTAACCTCAGGATGTCCTCTAAGTAGAGGCAGGCTGGGGTACCCTGCCTTCCGCCTGATGTTCCCGAAGGACTCACTGTCACTCAAGTCGTCTTGGAAGCTCTCAGGTTCCACACCAGCTCCTTATACAAGAACCTCTCAAATGTTCCGAGAGCAGCCAAGGGCAACGCCATATGTATCCTCTCCAAAATCTTCTTGTTCTATTTTGCAATCAAGTGCAGAAGCAGATTTAATGTGCTTCTTTTATCTCTGACAGCAGTTTGTTGCTTAGTAAACGGTGTTTTATTAAGCTGTTTCCTAGTCTCTCAGCGCAAGGAGTCTTCAAAGATCTTCCGAACTAGTGAGCGAATAGCTTTTGATATGTAGGTTTCTACTGACGATTTGTTTTGTAGACCGCTATAACTCTGGCCTTATTCCAGATTAGAGGCCATGTAACAGTGGAGAGGAGAGGTCATGAGACTGACCTCTGAGATCTGTGGCCTCTTGTGGTTAGAGACTTAAGATCACCACCACCAGTCGGGTCTTCCCTCCCTCCCTCCCTTGTTTTAGTATTACAGCAAAACCCATCGACTAAGGACTGTTTTGTTGAGGACAAGAAGTGTATATTATATATATATATATATATATATATATATATATATATATATATATATATATATATATATATATATATATATATATATATATGGAGCAAAAGTTGCTTAACTCCAGGTGCTTACTGCTAGGTGAACATGGGCATGAGATGCAGGGAAACTTACCCACCCATTTCTGTCCCGGGAATCAAACCCAGGATCCCCGATTGTGAGTCGAGAACGAAGCCAGCGTGTATTAGAAGACCTATAATACCATCGTACCCAAGAGTGCCCCCAAGACCGCTCACGACCAGCGTGTGGGAGCCGGTCTCTAACTCCCATCACCTTGGCAAGACCCAGCTTGCCTAGCACGGGTGAAATACTCCAAATAAAAAACAAAAAAAAAGATTTGGAAATAATTACGGAGCGGCGTGACCCATCTTCCCGGCACCTGAGAGCATGCTGATGAAGTATCCGAAACCTCCAGGTATCCTTGACACTATTCTCAGGACCCCTCCTCCCCTCCCCCCCCCTTTCACACCCCCCATTCCACCTCCCCCACACCTCACCCCTCACCCCCCTTCCTCACTCACCAAGGAAGCGAGATCTCACTCTTTCATGCTATTTTTTTTTACCATTTAGCATCAAGACTATAGTGAGTAGATATATCATATTTCTTCATTACTTCTGTAATGCTAGGAAGCTTTGGGTAATTAGACGGACTGGAATTAGCCATGAAACCAGAGACAATATACCTTCAGAGAATCTGAAAATATTTATGTACACAAATGCAGATGGAATAACGAATAAAGATGGTAGACTTGCAGGAATGGGGTTATCTTGAGATGATTTCGGGGCTTAGCGTGCTTGCGGCCCGGTCCTCGACCAGGGTCTCCTTTTTTGTTACATATCCCACATGAAGCAGCCCGGAGCAGCTGTCTAACTCCCAGGTACCTATTTACTGCTAGGTGAACAGTGACATCACGGTGAAAGAATCTTTGCCCATTTGTTTCCGCCTCGGCCGGGGATCGAACCCGGAAACTTAGGACTACGAACGCCGAGCGGTGTCCACTCAGCCGCCATGTCTACCTGGTTGTTAGCGAGACAAAAGTACAACCACACGTTATTCCAATAACAGACACGGAACCGTCGAGTGGTAATGGACTGCAATCTTCCCACGAGGATATCAAGTGATAAGAAAAGATAGCGGGAAGAGGTGGTGTTGATCTATTGCCGCAACTACACTGGAACATTGAGGAAGTGAACGTGTCAAAGGAATATTATCAGTAGGAGTTCACACTGGGAATACCAACAGTTAGGGAACACTTCATGTCACCTATGCAGGTAACTAATAAGTCAATATTGACTATACGAATTTGCGAGGACGGGTTGCATGAAGATAGTGGTAGTGGTGATTTACAACCTAAACAACAGAAGGCCTAGGGAAGAAGATGATAAATGTAATGAGACTTCCTTACAGGTAATAGAATATGCAGCCAAGTGATAATGGGGCACGAGCTACGATTCTAATATTTGGGATTTCAATCCCCTCAATGTTCAATTCTGGGACGACTACTGTTCAAAATTCATGTTATTGAACTACTCTAGGGAGTTAGCATGTCAATGTTTGCAGGTGATGCAAAGCTAATGAGCAATTTAACAACATAAGAGTCAAAATGTTATCGGAGATGATGTTACAAGAACTTATATTAATGAAAATAAGTTCCAGCTCTGTGCTATGAAAAAATACAAATTTAATAACGGAAACCATATATAAAATGGAATCAAATCACATTATAGCACGAAAAAGCAATGTAAAGGATCTAGGAGTAATCATGTCAGAAGACCTTACCTTTACAGAACACAATAAAATTGCTGTCACGACTGCAAGAAAAATGACAGGTTGGATAACAAGGACCTTCCAAGCAAGGGATCCCATACCAATGATGATACTATTCAAGACACTAGTGTTCTCTAGGGTGGAATATTGTTGCACTCTAAGCCCCATTCAGAGCTGGAGAAATCACTGACCTAGAGAGCGTGCGAAGATCCTTTACCGCCAGAATCCACCCTATAATTATTGGGACCGATTAAAAGTTCTAAATCTGTATTCTCTAGAGCGCAGGCGAGAGAGATGCATAATAATCTACACGTGGAAGATATTAGAGGGACTGGTTCCAAATCTGAACACGGAAATAACACCAAATGAGACCAGGAGGCATGGCAGGATGTGCAGAATACCCCCGTTGAAAAGCAGAGGTTCAATAGGTACGCTGAGAGAGAACTAACATCATCAAGGGCCCGAGACTGTTCAAAACTCTCCCGCTACATGTAAGGGGCAAAACTGGCCGGCCTCTCACAGTGTTCAAGAGGGAACTCGACAAACCCCTTTAAAGAATACCTGATCAACCAGGCTGTGATTCATATGTTAGGCTATGAGCAGCCTGGTTAACCAGACGACCAACCGACCTGCTCGGAGACCGGGCCGAGGGGTTGTTGGTCCCGTGTTAAAGAATATGGAGAGCCCGAGGTGGAGGGAAAAGTTTAGACATGGCCAGCCCAGCCTGCCTCCCTGAGTCAAGCCCAGCTGTGGCTGACGGATACCTTCCCAAAGCCCGCCAAAGCCACACACAAACCACCCCTCCACACTCCTCATGTTTACCAATAAGGTGTTCCCCCCATGAGCGTCTGCGTGTATATTCACCTACATGTGCTTGAAGGGTCGAGCGCTAACCCCCGCGTCCTGCCTTACCAGATGTCGCATGTTGTTTTTCATTACTTTTAAATCTGGTTCTCACTGTTTTCAACCATCTCTGCCTTTTTTACATTTATCTACTACCCATACCATAAAGAATTCTTTATAGTATCTCTGTGACTCATCTGCGCCTCAAATTTCTACCCTGCCTTATAGTGAACATTACTTAACAGTCTTTATAGCTGCCTAACCAATTCCCTCGAGACTCTCATGTCATTATCATGTCTCCTCGATTCTCATCTCTATTCAAGTGTGGTGAGGATCAAATTCATTTGCCTTTCCATATAGCATAATCCTTGCAGGTCTGGACCTTGCGACATACCCCCTTGACTTCTAGTTTAGTTGTATGTGTCTCTCTCCAGGTTGGGGTTCGATGCCTGGGCGCCGTATTTCATGCTGGGGCGACACATAGGCCTTGATGAAGCTTGCTGCGATGGCAGCCATCACTAGCTGCCTAAATCCTGTTCCTTCCACCTACCAGTTTGATATATTCCGCTGCTGCTGTTCTATGTGAACTCTGGAATATAGTGCTTATATTTATAGTGGATGCGCCGAGTTTATTGTGCGCCATATACTTATCCTGTGAGCCGTAGCGGAAAAAAAATACAGCGGGGATAAAAGCTCCCGAGGTACGTTTTTAATTAACAATTACATCCAATCTGCACACCTTATAATTATAATAGCAGCTAGTAATAAACTTTTTGCACTAAACTCCCAGGTCTACTTTTTTGCCGTTTCAGGAAGTAATTTCACTTTTAATTCTGTCCAATGGGTTATCTTTCTCCCTTCCTTGTTCTGGTAATCTTGCATTTATCTGGGTTAGTATCTAGTAGTCATCTGTGAGCCCATCCTTGAAGATTATCCCAAACATCCTGCATCTTATTACAATCTTCGTGTGACATGGCTCGCTGCGTTAGTTACACATTATATGCGAACGTTGATATGCGTGCGTAGCGTGCGTATGTACTGTGCCCTCGATGTGCAAGGTCCACTCGGCGACGGGAGTACTGGAAGCTGCTTCAAAACCAAGTCAAATAGACTAATTATTTATCAGAAAAACCAAAAGCTCTTATAACCCAATCTGCACATAGGAGGAGGAGTTGGTACCAGCGGCCTCGGAGAGGAAGGAATAGAGACGAGGCTGTTTGTACCCAAGAGAGCGTCCACGAAGGACCAGATGCCTCCCACAATTAATTCTTTCAGTGGAATGTACTGAAAGAAGAAGTCGAAGTGGTAGCCACCTACCTTCATCCACAATTTGAAGCCCAGACTCAACACAGAACGCGAACAAGTATAACGAGGCTAGTAGTTGGGGTATAAATAGCTAAGACCTCACTTTCCCAGTCACCGACAGGTAAGTACCGACAGGTAAGTACCAGGTGGACCAACGTACCCAGAAGAAACCACCGCCCGACCACCAGAGGTGTCACCTGTCGTCTCAGGTGTACCTGTCAATCATCCTTGACACGAGGCATCTTAAGACACACTTCCTATTGTAGTCTGGGGTTGGGTTTAATACCAACACTTGATACCATGATGTCTTTTAAGTGTGTTCAGATTGTATGCTGCCTACTGTATGACTTTGTGTTCAAACTCATGAGAGTTTGTCCTGGTTTTTAATGCATGCCTAGAATATATGCTGCATGCTGTATGCTGTGTTGAGAATATATTCTATATACTGTATTTTATATCTGTTAAGAATATGAATATTCAACGCTTAGTGTATTGTGCTTGTGGAAGAAAATATATACTTCGTATTATATTTTGAGTTTGTATTAAGAATTTATCCTTCGTATTGTATTATTTAAATGTGTGAATCGGGAATAAACGCACACGCACATGTTACACACACACACACACACACGCAAGTACACTCGGGACACACACAATAACATTATGGAAAGCTCACACGGACCATGGGTTATGGCGCGCGTCTGGGGTTAACTGGAACGCTGGTTCGATCCCCGTCCTGCTCTTAAAAGAATTCTCTCAATGATAGATCCCATTATTGTGATTTCCTTGTTTATCTCAAAACATAAACAAAGAGGAGAATCATGCAAGAAGATTCATCTCTAATCATCTGGTTCGATTGCGAATCATCAATGTGAATTGCGACCTTGTGGAGACCTAGAGAGGGTTGGGGGTGCAGGTGGGGGCCGATGAGGGGGCGCCGCCCCCCACCTGCAGCTACGGTAAACTACACAAAGAGCCACCACCACCATCAGGAGCCTTTACGGGCTATTCATGCCCGTGCCACCTCTTGGGTGGCTTAATCTTTATCAATCATCAGGAGCCCCACGACACTTTCTCACGGGCGTGACCACAAACAAGGTCGTCCACTGCCTCCCATCCCCGCCTTCAGCAACCTTTCCGGTGATAATTACCTCTCAATTGACCCTTTGAATTTCCATCGGGCCACGCTGGCGCATCTGGGATTATCTGAACCAATCTTAATAGTATTTCCCATCTACCTTTTTGGCGTAGTCTGCCATCATGTCAAGGTCGCCGGTGGTTAAGGCGAAAATATTCGCGGCAGCGCTGTAATTTGTGCAAGCAAATTTTCAGCTATCTGATATGAGTTAAGCAATACTGGAGGGAACATGATGCAATCTAATCCTTGCAAGTTGCTAGTCTTCAAATGGGTAATTATCCCGTTGAATTGATTTGTTGAAATCATCATGAGCTTGGCAAACGTAAACCATTAAGGGTGAAGATTATACCTGGAGAGGGTTCTAGGAATCCTCTACTCGAAGCTAGACATGGTTTGTATATCTATAGTTACAGGGTCGACACTCATCTTAATTCATCTATTCTGTTTGTATCTGAGCTAATTGATCTTAGCTTAGACGACAATAATTGCATCGTGGTTCCCCGGCTACCACAGGCTATATTCATCGTGAACTGTTAACCACAAACACTCCAAATGGTTATTTTCTTCAAACAACATTTTGCACCGACAGCTTGACCTAAGCTCGGCCATTTGCTCAGCCAAGCCATTAACACTATCGGGGATCTCAGCCAAGTCACACAGAAATGAGTTAACAATCCACTAATATATAAGATCTTGTTCAGCACAGTATTCCTTGAAACGCAAAAAAATGTTTTGTCATGCGGGGTGATGACGTCCTACTGGAGTTCACTGATGATGATGATAATAATGATGATGATGATGATGACATTCACTGAAGTCAACCCCCTATCTGCAGCCTGCAAGGAAGGGTAGGGAAGGATGCCATTTGATGTTGCTCTGCCTTCTTTCACCCAATAATCGAACTTTTCGTGAAACGCTGGCTATTTGCTTTTTTTTTCACTTGCAGAAATCTTATTTTCCCTTTTCTATGAGGTTGCAGATTAAGTGTATTCAGGTGAGAGAAGATACCAACAATGTAACTCGGCTATGTTAACTATTTCTTGCTGGATAATCTTTCAGCCAAAGCGTGCTTCTCCTTAGTATCTCACTTTGAGTCTTCAGCTCCCCAAAACGATTCAGAACATTCGTTCTTCAGAGCCAACGGGATTCCTCGTAACCTGTCCTTAAGCCAGGATCGTTAAAGCGGCGTCATTGGGGACCAAAGGCGCATTCATCAGTTTGAACACACTGTGTATTAAAAATAGGTTTGTTCTCATAAGTTAATGTTATTATATATTAAAGTTTTATGTTTAGTTAGGCATAAGTTAGGTTAAGTATTTAAGTTTTGTTGGTGAATATTTTTATTGGAAGTATGTCGGTGAGTTAGGATTCGAACAGTGGTCGTCGTGGAACAGTAGTCGTCATGGAACAGTAGTCGTCATGGAACAGTGGTCGTCATGGAACAGTGGTCGTCATGGAACAGTGGTCGTCATGGAACAGTGGCCGTCATGGAACAGTGGCCGTCATGGAACAGTGGTCGTCATGGAACAGTAGTCGTCATGGAACAGTCGTCATGGAACAGTGGTCGTCATGGAAGAGTGGTCGTCATGGAACAGTGGTCGCCATGGAACAGTGGTCGTCATGGAACAGTGGTCGTCATGGAACCACTGTTCGAGAAATGTCTGACCGCCATCAGTTGAGAGTCGCGTGTAAACCATTTGTCATTCATAAACACAGCCTCATCAACAAAGGCCAAATGCTCGTCAATCCAGCCACCAACTGAACGAATAATCGGTAGGACGCTTAATGTTAGGAAAATGAATAACCTGTTGGGACGAATAATCGCCTGTTTGTGTATTTGAGTCAACATTACTGCAAACAGTATAATGATATTTATAGTACTCTCATGCCATCATCAGGCAGTATATGTACAGGAGTTTTACAAGGGACCATTTTGATACCGAAGAGGACAATGTTGATACTTTGAGAAAATCTTTGGAGCAGTACTGTGGGAACGAACCAGCGTCGTGGGTCACCCCAGACGTGCGACTTAACCCATGAACCACGACGATATGCTAAAAGTTTCACAATGTAGACTTGGAAGGTGTTCACTAAGACCTTCCTCGTTCATTATAATAACAGGAGTTGTCTGAGTTAAGGTCAAGACTGACGGAAACGCAAAAGTAACCTTTTTTCCAGCTTTTCTCCGAGACGTGATGGCGATGACTTAACGAAGCCGGTAAAAACTTTGTAAACCTTGAACACTGCGTAAGTGTACAAGTGTTCAACTTTTTTACACAAACTTATGATTTTCCCAGACCTTCCTTGTGCCATATGGAACGATAATTGAGAACTGTACAACAATGTGTAACAATGCGATACAAAGAAGTTTTTAAAATTTAGACATGGCCCCTCTAAAACCAGTTTCCCGAAGGAGCTTCGCTAGGACTAGTTTTTTGAGCGGAAGATGGCCTGACCTGACCTCTCGACCCGGCACGAAGGATACCCCGTGGGAATGGCCCCAACAGGACGCAACACCTTTCTTCCCTGTGAATCTGCCATGATCTGCAGGTTCACTATTCCAAAATGATTTAAGAGAAATCTCGACCATGCTGCTACACTGCTTTCAAGCACTTGAAATTCTTAACACTGGGCCATTACAATGACAAACCACTCAGTCCTTCCACTCCGGCTGACAGTCTGGCTTACAATGCGTTACACGTCATTCTTAGCAGCACCCGAAGGTCACCGCCGTCTCGACCTCTGACCTCACCAGCGAATTCTTTCAATGACAAAGCCACCGTCTCCCGCGAGGCCCCCGTAATTAGCGACAAGCTCAGGTAAGGTCACCCAGGGGGCGCGACCTGCCAGAGATGTCATTAAAGAGCATCGTACGTGAATGTCAAAACTATCTCACCTCCCTGTGGTCGCCGCCATCTTGGCACCGGACGCTCCCGCACGCCCATCTCCACAATTACCAGTTTTGTGGAGAATAGGGAACAGACTCATTTCCGTCAGTCATTCATACGAAGGGTCAGTCATTCATACGACAACCCGTCCTCGCAAATTCGTATAGTCAATATTGACTTATTAGTTACGTGCATAGGTGACACACTAAACATGATAGTTTCCCTTGAAAAGCTTCATAGAAAACACCGACCTTACCTAACCTACTTAGTATGTTAAAATAAGCATCTTATAGCTTCGTAATTACAATTGTTACTTAACCTATTATAGGTATAGGTTAGGAAATAATTGTAATTACGAAGCAATAAGATGCTTATCTTAACATACTAAGTAGGTTAGGTAAGGTCGGTGTTTTCTATGAAGCTTTTCAAGGGAAACTATTATGTTAAGTATGTCACCTATGCACATATTTAATAAGTCAATATTGACTATACGAATTTGCGCGGACGGGTTGCATACGAAGGGTCAGTCATCCACATGGAGGGTCAGTCATCCATACGAAGAGTCAGTCATCCATACGAAGGGTCAGTCATCTCTTCATCCATACTTAGGGTCAACCATAAATGTTGTACCATACATAACACAGCTATACCTAAGTATTTGGGTACTCGGTTTCCACCTGTATATCCCAGCGCGCGCGCCTCTCTCTCTCTCTCTCTCTCTCTCTCTCTCTCTCTCTCTCTCTCTCTCTCTCTCTCTCTAGGAGCAATCTTCAGATGAGCTGAGGAAGGATAACAGCTCTTGCTTGCAGTTACATTAGGTACTTCACTCGACAGCCCTAATGAATCCAAGTCTTAGTTAAAAAAAAAAGAGGGAGGGAAGAGAGAGGGAGAGGAGGGGGGAAGATGAAGTAACAGAGGCCTGAGGATGACAAATCTAGAGCACAGGAGGGGCGTGGCCATGTTTGTAGAAGGTGAGAGGCAGCTGCATGAGAACGAAGAAAATATATGAAAAAGAAAAGGCTACAGGAGAAGGAAGAGGATACATGAAGGAGGAGGAGAAGAGAAGGCAAGAGAAGGCAAGGAGGAGGAGGTCAACACGACCGAGGGCGGGCCGTCTAAGAGGGTCAGACCATCAACACAATGCAATATATTGCTCGACAAATAGAAATCGAAGAGCAGCCCATTACTGTGGCTATTTAAGGCTTACCGTGGGAAGTAATTTAATCTTTAGAGAGGCTTTAACGCCTCTAATTATCTAATTACAGAACTGTGTGTGTGTGTATGACGTGTGAGGCCACAGTACAGTGTGAAGTATGACCCAAGTACCGATGGAAGACATGAGGGGGGAGGGGGAAGGGGGGAGGAGGGGGGGGGGAAGGGGGGAGGGGAGACAGACACAGACAGATATCGTAACATAAACATACTACTACTGTATTATATACTAAATATGAAATGAACCAGATCAAGTTTAAAACATGTACTAGATACAGTTTTGAAAATGTTCTGGACAAAGTTGTTTTAAAAATGGTAATTTACACACGCACCCGATCACTCACATCACTGTTATCTGCCAAGGCTTGTGAATCAAGTGGATCAGAATACATGATCTCCAGAATACATGATCTCCAGAATACATGAATACATGATCTCCAGAATACATGAATACATGATCTCCAGAATACATGAATACATGATCTCCAGAATACATGAATACATGATCTCCAGAATACATGAATACATGATCTCCAGAATACATGAATACATGATCTCCAGAATACAGAATACGTGATCTATACGCTCCACGCAGGAATTAGATGGTTAAAACAGCATAAGAATAAAGGTAACTACAGAAGGCCTATTGGCCCATACGAGGCATCTCTTATTTATAACCACCCAATCCGGCTCATATAAATGTCCAACCCACGCTTGAAACAATCAAGGGGACCCCACCTCCACCACCCCACATGGCAACTGGTTCCACAAATCTAGTCATCCTGTGGAGAGAGTTATTTCATGTGGAGAAGCTGAGAGACGCGGCGCTTACTCTTACCCATAGCGCCTGGTATACAACTGAATTACTAAACACGAAATTCCAATAGAGGGGGGACCTGGGGGGGGGGACGTGCAGAGGGGGTGGGGGGGACCTGCTGCATGGGTAACAGCTTCTCCTCCATATCTACCTACCCAGGCTTTGCAACTCCATAGTCTTCCGAGACTGAAGAAAGCCTACTACTACTACTAAACACGAGGAAGGAACTCATATCGCAAGTGCATGTGTCCGAATTGCTGAAATGAAGACTTTAACTGGTGTCAAGATAAGTAGGCTAACCCACCCCAACCCTTGTATTGACACCCCCCCCCCCCCCGGCAAGGCCTTGTCTTCAGCGAAGGTCAGCATCCCTCTAAATGGATTACATAAACTGCAGCTGTAATCAAAGTGTTTCAGGTTCGTATCGCTACCAAGAGAGGGGCACCAGCCGCACTCCCCTACACCATTAGAGATCACCGCTTTCAAATTACTCCCCCTCCCTTCCTCCCTCCCTCCCTTCCCTTCCTTCCTTCCCACTCAAGACGCCGATTAAGACCAACCCATACTTCAACTTGAGGCAACGTATAAAGCCTTAAGCCAGATTGATGCTGTGGTCACTAAGGCGCTCACTCACCCTAACTATCTACACTGACGGTTCCCTACACCAGTCCCCCGTCCCACCCAGGCAACCACAGATGGCTGGGGGGGGAGGGGAGAGAGAGAGAGAGGGAGAGAGAGAGAGAGACAGAGAGAGAGAGAGAGAGAGAGAGAGAGAGAGAGAGAGAGAGAGAGAGAGAGAGAGAGAGAGAGAGAGAGAGAGAGAGAGAGAGAGAGAGAGAGAATAAGCCAGAGCGGAGAGGGAGGGACACACAAAATCATGATGCAAGAGTGCAAGTGAGGAGTGCAACACGTTGCAACATCAACGACGGAAAGTTAAAAAGCCTCTGCAACAGGGAGGCACAAAATGAGTGAAGCAAAGCAATACAGGACCCACAAACACAACACACGCAGAGATAAAGAATAACACACACACCATACAATGCTCAGCAGCGCTAATAGGCAACACACACACAGGATAAAGATAAAATAATTATCACGATGAGACACAGCCGAACGAGAGAGTACAGAAGACAACCAGCAGATCCATTTGTTGAGTTGAAAAAGGTCATCAAGGAAAATGGGGAGCATGTTGGCACCTTCGCCCGGTGAGACAGGCACGCGGGAGCACCCCTCCCCTATATGTCCTGCCAAAGGACTTCGGAGGGAGCACAAGTGGAAGGATGAGCAGACGAGTGATTCAATGGGTGGAGCAGATGAGGAGCCGCGGTGAACTCACACACCCGGGGGTCACCCACGTGCCAAATATGGCGGTGTGTTGAGGGCAAGCGTCCTTCCCAGGTCACTCCCTCTCTCTTTCTCCATCCCTCTGTCCGCTTCCCTCTCTCTCCCTCCCTCCGCCCCTCCCTCCCCCGCTCTCTCTCTCCCTCTATCTACCGCGCAATAACTCACACTCTCAACACTCTCAATGGTCCGGGAATATTGAACGAGCCATTTTCTTGAGGTGAGTGGGCAAAGGAATGGCGCCAATAGTGAGGGACCTGGACCTCGGCCGCTGAAGGTAACATCCACTGAACAATGGTATCGACTATTACATGGCTTTAAGAGGCAGTGTGTGTGTGTGTGTGTGTGTGTGTGTGTGTGTGTGTGTGTGTGTGTGTGTGTGTGTGTGTGTGTGTGTGTGTGTGTGTCCATTGACTGCTACTCCAGACTTGCGGTCATTCCCATTATATTGTATATTATTTAGTAAAGAAAAACTAAAAACAATACTGACGCAACATCCGCCTCGTCTACTTTCGACTTACGGAGTTCGTAAGTACTTTACGTTGAATTATTAATATCTCCTTTTTGTTAACAAAATGGTGGCTCCGCTAACCCTTCTTGGCACTTTGCTGGTGGTTTCACATAATTATCTTAGCCAATTAGGGGTAAACTATCATATATCTTATTGGCTGTGATATCAAAGATAAACTGCCGGAACCAATGAGAGGGGCTGAGACGCTTGTCTACAGGAGTCAAGATTAACTCACATCACATAAAAGCCATATAGCCTCAACAGTCTCAAGAGATCAATATGTCAAGTATCAATGTTGGAAAAAAAAAACATCCGCTGTATGAAGGCCACTGGATCAGCTGGACAGCCTCATAAGATGTACAGATTTATAAAAGACTTTTGCAATAATATCCCCAGTTTCATGGCTGCATTTCTGCAACGTTGGAGGAAGAGAGGAAGACCGAGAGTGACATGATGACATGAGCCATGTGGGCCCCTCAATCGTCTTGGCAATGACTGCAATAAGAGTACAATCCAACTTCATTACAGTTTACAAACTTTATAAGTTAAAAAGACGTAAAAAAGTCATTGCATTACACAAGAGGTGGCTGGATAGGCGGGCACCAAGGGTTGAAGGTCGACCCCTAGAGGCGCAATGAGAGGAGTACACACACACACACACACACACACACACACACACACACACACACACACACACACACACACACACACACACACACACACACAGAGTGCAGCAGAGAGCATCAGTGTGCAGGGAGGTAGAGGGCTGGTGGGTGGGTGTCTGGAGGAAGGTCTCCAGGATGGACCAAGGAGAAGGCGTGTCGTGGCAGATAACAATCATGTACAGCAAGACTTGTCCCGATCACACAGCAACTGTTCGACCACAGAGGACTGGGACGTAGCCCAGAATGTTGAGACACAAGTTCTTCAAAGATGTCAACATGCCACTGTTTCCTTCAATAATCTTGGGAGCATGAAGCCCAGTAGACTCTCCTACAGTGGGATTTCTTCCACTGTTCCATTAGCATCAGTATGCGAGGATCTGAACACAGGTGGTGTTGTCTGCTCTGACGTGAGGATAGCCTCCCTCTACCCCAAATCTCCCTCTAAGTGTTCCTTGCTTCTATATGTAGTTATAAAAGGAAGTTTAATGAATGAATATATACAAACATACTTGTGCGCGCCCGTGCACATACACAGGGGAAGAAAGGAGAGGGGGGAGACAGTCAGACCCGGGCACCGCCGGATACTTATCTAGTAATAGACACAATAGATCAGGAATCATTTCATTACACAACCGACAATTGAAAATGCGAGATCCAAGAGCTAGCAACTTGATCCTGCAGGCACAAATGAGTAAATACACACACAGCCCCCCCTCTCACCTAGATATAATCAGGAGGCCTATTACAGGTAATCCAGACCTAGGTGTTAACCCAGCCTCCACCAACTGGGCTTCAAGGCCCCACCCAGATGGAAGCATTCTCCTCTCTCTCTCCCTCTCCTCTGGCCAGTTGAACATCACTACACGTTGAACGAGTGTCTCCCCCACTCGTGCACCAGGGCGGCCACCACACAATACAGAGAACCCACTACAAGAAACCCAAACAATAATGATAGCATTTACCTCATCGGTTCTCTCTCTGCTGGGCCGCCCTGGTCATTGTTCCGAGCGACGGCTAGCGATTTAAATTGCTCATTAACGGGCCTAGTTGAGCGTAACAAGCAATTGTCTGAGTCTTGCATCCTTCACCCTACCTCCCCCCAACTCCCCCCCCCCCCACTCACATGATCGCCGCTTTCAAGGTAGTTCCATAATTCTTACCTTAAACTGCAGACTGCTTCAGAAATGATTGTGGCGATGCATACTACAGTTGGTGTGTGATGTATGTATTGATTGTTATATACAAGCGTGCTGTAGCACCCGCGGTGTATAGTATCACAGTAAACTGGTGCATTTTCTGCAGGTGTCGTGCACACAGGTTCTGCATCATATACGTGTTGCGCACACGCGCGCGCGCGCACTCACACACACACACACCACACACCACCACACACACACACCACACACACACACACACACACCACACACACACACACACACACAGCATATCTAACTCAAAACATGTAATGTACATTGTAGGTTGTGTTGCAGGTGTGGCGTGCTGCAGGCGTGGCACGCTGCAGGTGTGGCGTGCTGCAGGAAAACGTAACACAAATAATATACGTCACTTATATTGCAGATCTTACCTTATGCCACCCCCCCCCCAAAAAAAAAAATAAAGAATTAGATTGAAAGACATAATCAATTAGCATTGTTAATACAATATTGGAGAAGTTCTGTAGTGAACTTCATCTTAAATTGGTGTTATCTTAAGATGATTTCGGGCTTTTTTTTGTTTAGTGTCCCGCGGCCGTCCTCGACCAGGCCTCCACCCCCCAGGAAATCGCCCGTGACAGCTGACTACACCCAGGTACCTATTTTACTGCTAGGTAAACAGGGGCACTAGGTGAAAGAAACTTTGCCCATCGTTCTCGCCGAGCGCCTGGGATCGAACCCAAGCCCACAAGATCACAAGTCCAACGTGCTGTCCCGCTTTTGGTCGACCGGCTTCCCCATGAGCCGTGCCGATCATGCTACCAGTGAGGAATTGGTAGATTTGATTGAATTATTTAGTATATTCCTTAACCTGATTACAGACTCATTACATGAAAATATAAATCTTAATGGAGAAATCACCGTTTCACTTTAATAACTTTCGATGTTATTTTTGATCCTTTAAGACTTTATTAATATAACAGGAAGTCACAATAAGCTGACATCCCCCGTTTTCCTCACACGAGTAGTTTGTGCCACCTCAAATGTTTCAGGCCAGCCATCAATGCCATAGTATTTTCTCAAGTTAAGTTGACTAAGACGGAACATCAGAAAACGTCTAAACGGGAGTATATGAACGGGATAATTCGAATAACAGTTTGTGGGTCTGCTAGCACCGAATGAAGGACAACTATGATAATAACTTCAAACAGCATCTTGAATTTAGACAGATACTGTGTTTCTTCTTGAGGTTATCTTGAGATGATTTCGGGGCTTTACGTCCCTGCGGCCCGGTCCCCGACCAGGCCTCTTTTTTTGTTACACACCCTCAGGAAGCAGCCCGTGCAGCTGTCCTAACTTCCAGGTACCTATTTACTGCTAGGTGAACAGGCGTATCAAGGTGGAAAAAAACTTTTCACCATTTGTCTCCGCCTCCACGGGATCGAACCCGTAACCTCAGGACTACGAATCCGAAGCGCTTTCCACTCAGCTGTCAGCCCACCCCTCTTAAACCCCCTCGTGATCCCCTTAGACACGAGACGCGCCAGACGATACCCACTTCCCCTTCCCTTAGACACGAGACGCGGGACCATTAGGCAAGACGTTAAGTGGGCACCTGCTCCGTCGCACAAGACCTCCCCCGCATCCCTTCACTACAATAACAAGACACGGGTTTGTGAGGAGGATTAGAGGAGGGAGGAAGGGTCTATACGAGCTACACACTAGCCTGTCTCGGACCACATACCCAGCTTGCACGCTCTCATTGGGCCTAATGTACCCGCGGGGGGGTAGTTCCCCCCCACATCACCCCCCGCACTCTTGGGCCCCACCTCATACCTCTTGTTACCTTGTATGGGGGGGGGGAAGGGGAGGAAAACTGGTTTTCCTGATAGTGTGGGTAGAGTGTGTGAAAATTAATGAGAGCGCGGGCGACCAAGTGAACGTATATATATATATATATCATATATATATACTATATTATATATATATAATATATATATATATATATATATATATATATATATTATATTATAAT
>WNGS01008507.1:3344986-3356891 GCA_020271785.1 Procambarus virginalis
ATGGAGAACCTATCATACTCCCCTTATCTGTATATGTATGATGTATGTATGATCTCCATGTGTGAAAGGGTGTACACATACATGTATTGTCAAAAGGGAGTATGCCTGAGTATTTATGCAATAAAACAAGTGATATAGAGTCGTAATGCATTAGCGCTTTCTCCTGATAATTACCTTATGCATGTAATTATATATACATACATGGATGGATGTATAAATGTACAGTTAGGGGGGGGACAATTTATGTATACTAGTGTTTGTATTAACGAAATGTAGGAAGGCACGTCAGAACATGTGTATTAAAGCTTAACTGAATGCAAAATAAAATATTTCACTGTAGAGAAAAGCTCACCAACAAGACTTTACACACCAGCTGGCACCAGTCTGCGACTAAATTGTTTCCTGTTACTCCAATTAAACCAAAATCAAAGTCGAGTTTAAACCAGAATCAAAGACCAAAGAGCCGAAGCTCAACCCCCGCAAGCACAACTAGGTTAGTACAATTAGGTGAGTATACACACACACACAACCTATATATATATATATATTATTATATATATATATAATATATATATATATATATAATATATATATATATAATATATAATTATCCACAGGGCTTGACGGCTGAGTGGACAGCACTCGGGATTGGTAAGCTTAAGGGGCCGGTTCGATCCCCGGCGAAGGCAGAAACAAATGGGCAGAGTTTCTTTCACCCTGATGGTCCTGTTCATCTAACAGTAAATCATACCTGGGAGTTAGACAGCTGCTACAGACTGCTTCCTGGGTGGGGGGGGGGGAGAGAATGGAGTCAGCCTCCACCACATCACTGTTTTAATGCATTCCATTTGTTAACTATTCTGACACTGAGCAAATTCTTTCTAATATCTCTGTGGCTCATTTGGGTACCAAGTTCCCACCTGTGTTCCCTGTTCGTGCTCCACCCGTGCTAAATAGTTTCTCTTTGTCCACCTGTCAATTCCCCTGAGGATTTTGTAGGTGGTGATCATGTCTCCCCTCACTCTTCTGTCTTCCAGGGACGTGAGGTTTAGCTCCTGTGGACTTTCCTCGTAGCTCATACCCTTCAGTTCTGGGAACTAATCTGGTGGCTTATCTCTGGATCTGCTCTAACTTTGCCTTGTGTTTAAGGTTATGAAGCGTCTTTGTCAGCTGACATCTTACAGTTGGTTAGTTTGCTAAGTGTGGGGGGGTGGGGGGGATAACGACCCGTGAACATGAATAGCCTAGTTCAGAGTCCGGTCAGTAAAGTGTCAAGAGATCCCTGGAGGATGTGAAGGAACCACCAATGTTTACATTCTGCATTGTTCCCTGGAGGATGTGAAGGAACCACCAATGTTTACATTTTGCATTGTTCCCTGGAGGATGTGAAGGAGCCACCAATGTTTACATTCTACATTGTTCCCTGGAGGATGTGAAAGAGCCACCAGTGTTTACATTCTACATTGTTCCCTGAAGGATGTGAAAGAGCCACCAATGTTTACATTCTACATTGTTCCCTGGAGGATGTGAAAGAGCCACCAGTGTTTACATTCTACATTGTTCCCTGGAGGATGTGAAGGAGCCACCAATGTTTACATTTTGCATTGTTCCCTGGAGGATGTGAAGGAGCCACCAATGTTTACATTCTGCATTGTTCCCTGGAGGATGTGAAGGAGCCACCAATGTTTACATTCTACATTGTTCCCTGGAGGATGTGAAAGAGCCACCAATGTTTACATTCTACATTGTTCCCTGGAGGATGTGAAAGAGCCACCAATGTTTACATTCTACATCAGCCCTACATTGTTCCCTGGAGGATGTGAAGGAGCCACCAATAATTACGGTCACATTGGGAATTATTTCCACCACTTTGGTAACATTTGCACAACCTTTAAAAGACGATACATTTACCATTTGTTGCTCTCCATGGACATCTCTGTCTTGAGGCAGCTATAGTACTTAAGAACGCTGCTGCGTTCTCATCCCTAAGTAGCAGCTGGAGTAAAAATTAAGTAACTACGCGTTCCTCGACACCACCTACTGCTCCCTCCACCACACACGAACTAGTCACCTTAAACCAGCCCTCACCTGATCTTGGCCAATATGTGACGCTCGCTTGCATAACACACGGACAATTAACATTTTTCCAACCGCTCTTATATCTGGGTCACGCTCTCGTCTGCCACTCTGGGACAGAGGTGGTCACGCTCCCGCCTGTCACACATGGACACAGGTCACGCTCCCACCTGTCACACTGGGACAAAGGTCACGCTCCCCCCTGTCACACTGGGACAGAGGATCTGAGGGTGAGCGGGACACAACACACACAACTAGAGGGTCGACACAAAGTGAGAGACCCTCAAACTTTTCTTTTTTAAACGAATGTTTGTTTCGTTAAACAGCTAATATACATTCCAATAACCTGGGCCCGTAGGAGACTCGAACCCTAGTCCCCAGGCGTGTGAGGTCGAAGCTCTATCGACTGAGCTATTGAGTAGTCAGCTATTTTGTCAACATTCTCAGTAGTTGACTATTTATAGCTAATATGCATGTTACTAATAAAATGACGGGATAATGTCCTCCAACAACGGTAGTACAGTTAACCTCTAAAATACACCAGTTGTCCCTGTTACACCAATGACAGAAAACGAGAGAATCATAAAAAGGTTAGATAAAAGGATAAGAAAATCCATTAAGAGCATATAAATGAGAGAGAGAGAGAGAGAGAGAGAGAGAGAGAGAGAGAGAGAGAGAGAGAGAGAGAGAGAGAGAGAGAGAGAGAGAGAAACATGTAGATGGGGTTTTGAGAGAGACCTTACGAATATGGATCATTCCTATGTTCTCACGATTTCCCAACTCTTGTCCAATTTCGTGGGGGCATTGAGAAGCCGGCAGCTACAACACAAGACGGTCAAATAGCAGCTCCCATGCTGGCTTTACAGCATTCCCAAGAACACCACAGCTTCAACAGTCACACATGCGTAGGCTGCCTCACGTCTGGAACACAGTCTAACCACATGCTGCTAAACACGAAAGCAAATCAACTAACCATATAATGCTTCTGGTAAACCCTTTACTTAATGAAATGTAACTTCAACTTAACTTTAAATACAATACGTACTAATATACCTAAATCAGGTTCTAGGATTAAGGTTCACATTAGGATTCAGAATTATCCCTGCTAAAGCCGAGTAAATTAAACTTGATAGTTTAAAAGGTTTAGTGGACTTAGCCTGACTGTATATATATATATATATATATATATATATATATATATATATATATATATATATATATATATATATATATATATATATCTATGGTCGTGGAGAAAAGAATAAGTAACATTCGAGGGAACCATTTTGGACCCCGCGTATAATATTATAATAATAATAATTCATTGTGTCTGGGGACAGGAAGCCAGAGTGTATGCATGTGTATATATTCTCCCTCCCATCCTTCCATCCCATTATTTTGTGTCGGTGTATACATTATTGCGTACTTATTAAGTAATACTGTGATGTATTATGGACCACGAAGATATACGAGTGCAGACTACAGCAATAATACAGTATTGATGTTTGTTTATTTATAAGTAGAGGTCATGACGTAACAGTTTAGAATAATGGATGACAAGGGGAATAACACAAAGCAGCAGCACACACACACACACACACACACACACACACACACACACACACACACACACACACACACACACACACACACACACACACACACACACACACACATTTACACAAGGGGCCAGGTAGCCTGGTGGATATCGCGCAGGACTTGTAATTCTGTGGCGCGGGTTCGATTCCCGCACCCGGCAGAAACAAATGGGCAAAGTTTCTTTCACCCTGAATGCCCCTGTTACCTAGCAGTAAATAGGTACCTGGGAGTTAGTCAGCTGTCACGGGCTGCTTCCTGGGGTGTGTGTGTGTGTGTGTGGTGTGGGAAAAAAAAAAAAAAGTAGTTAGTGTAGTTAGTAAACAGTTGATTGACAGTTGAGAGGCGGGCCGAAAGAGCAAAGCTCAACCCCCGTAAAATACAACTAAGTGAATACAACAACTAAGTGAATACACACACACACACACAAGCACGCGCACACACACACACACACACACACACACACAAGCACACAAACACACACACACACAAGCACACAAACACACACACACACACACAAGCACACAAGCACACAAACACACAGGGGCCTTTGGGACCTCACGGCTAAGTGGACAGCGCTCGGGGGAGGAGGGGGGGTGGTCGCAATCCAAATGGCCCGGGTTCGATTCCAGACAGAGGCGGGGTTCCAAGATCTAATAACTCGATTCTGCAGACACAAATAGTAAACACAACAGTTTCAACACCTTTCAATACTCTGCGATGACACCTACATACCTACACCGGGAAATCACATATTGCAGCACATAATGTACACACATAATGGACACACACACACCGCTCAGATTCACATATACTTGCAGGATCGAGTCTTTAGTGCTTGTGTCGAGGGTTGGAAACGACCTATGTCAAGAGCTAGAGTACGACACAATACACGACTAGTTCCTGTATCAGGTGTCACACATTGGCGCCTCTTATCCAGTTACCACTCTGTGGTAACTGGATTTTATAACGCATAAGTAGATAGTGATGTTTGAGACAGTGTAGTACAGGTTAGTGTACTTGCCAGCTGGTAGTGTACGTACCAGCACACTGTTAGTGTACTTGCCTGCACTGTGGCCGGAGGACCTCGGAGCCAGGTGGTGGTCGGGTTGACTGTCACCCTCATTAACTCACTGGTAGTCAACCTGTCCTGTACAAAAGGGGCCAGATTCACGAAGCAGTTTCGCAAGTACTTACGAACGTGTACATCTTTCATCAATTTTTGACGGCTTTGGTTACATTTATTAAACACTTTACAAGCATGAAACGTTCCCAATCAACTGTTGTTATTGTTATAAACAGCCTCCTGGTGCTTCGGAGCTCATTAACTGTTTAATAATTGCAAACTAAGTTGCCAAAGATTGAGAAAAGATGTACAGGCTCATAAGTGCTTGCGTAACTGCTTCGTGAATCTAGCTCCTGGTCTCGTACAAGCTGTCGACGATCCCCAGAGACCCATTCGTTAACATGTGTATACAAAATCGGTATTTTCTTGTATATAAATTAATAATATATGTCAGAATTTTATGTCTAGCTAGGTCTAGATTAGATTACGTGTTTAGAACCTGTTAATAATTATTTGTAGTAATAGTACGTGGGTGAAGCATCTTTACAGATTTGCGGTTCAAACACTGGACAAAAAGAGGGAAGAAATGTTCAGGTGAAGTTCGAACAGTCCCCAGCTGTCAGTAAAGTTATTTTAATCCATAAACAGACAGGTTAGTTGCTAGATAAATGAGTATTTGGCAAATGTTTTGGAGGACGGGTTGAAGAGAATTAGGAGCCTGAGGACTTGCAATCCATCATCCAAACATTTGCCAAAATATTCATTACTCCAACATCCAGGGGGGAAAGGGCATGTTTTATGGATTATAAAGAGTACCTGAACTCGCTGCGGATGAGCTATGGGAATCGATGAATGAATTAAATATAGGAGAATGTACCCTTCTGGTGAGCGTCGAAGTGGATATAGCTGAAGAATAGCCGGTGAGAGGAAACGTCGAAGTTGGAGAGACAGAGCCCGGGCTAAACCTAGCTGTACGGAGTATTTGAGGCTTTCCAGCCGACCTGGCCAGCTAGGCAGGGTTTTGAGACGGGGAGTGAAGCTATGGGTACTGTTTCGGAGGTACTAAGGTCGTTCCAACCCTTCTTGATCAGTGATGTACTCTCTCTCCATACGTTCAAGTCGCACCTCCATAAATGCTTCACTCACATTCTACAAATATAAATAACTGCCAACAGAACCTAACAGCGCGCATCAGGAAAATAAAAATAAAATGTAACACGTTCGAGTCCTGTCTAGGGAGGATTGACTGGGTGCAAATCCTGAATTGTTCGCCCGGAATAGGGTAACTGGTTATAAACCGATTAATGAGTGGTATTCAAGGGGAAAATTAATGGGTAAGGCTTATCATGAGCTATAGGAAGGTAAAAATTTCAGCCTGCTAACAGGGGACAGAAGTTGTCTGTCCCTGTACCATTATGTACCCATATAAAAGACGGCTAGTAGGCGGAGAATAAATAGCTACATCTCATTTCACCGCAGTCACTGCTTTTCCTCCATTTCCTCTTTGTTTCATTCCCTCTCCTTCATTCCCTTCTGCTTCTATTCCTTCCTTTTACCCCTTCTCTCTCCTCTCTCTCTCTCTCCTCTCTCTCTTTCTCTCTCTCTCTCTCTCTCTCTCTCTCTCTCTCTCTCTCTCTGCTTCTCTCTCCTGTTATCTTTCCCTTTTTATCTCGTTCCATTGTATCCTCCACACCACCTCCACGGCGAACCCCCCCCCAGTCCCTCACTCCTTCCCATCCTCATCCCTCCCCCCTCCCTTCCTCCGTCCCATCCCCCCTCCCCTCCACCCGCCCCATCCCCCCCTCCCATCCCTACCCCTCCCTTCCCGCCTCTTCTTTCAAAATCTTGGATTGAATATGTCTGGACTTTGTAAATTTTTCCGCGAACATATAATATGTTAAATGATTCTTGCAGGGGGAAATAAGGAAATATTAAATAGCTTTTGCTTTATTGTTAATGGAAAGCTGAGGTTACTGACCGTAGAAGAAAGTTGTGGGGGGGGGTGTGGGTGTGGGTATTGTGGTTGGTGGTGGAGGGACCAAGATTGTGGTGGATGGTGGAGGAGGGAAGGAGGAGGTTGATGAGAACGGGTGAAGGAGGAGGTTGATGAGAGAAAGGGGGGGGAGGGGTGTTTTTTTTTTTTTAAGTGGGGGGGGGTGGGGGGGTAGGAGTACACCGGACGGTGAGAACTCCGCTACAACGGATGGACAGATACACAATACAATGAGGGGAATCATTGTGGCTGGATACGTACACTGGGAGGGGAATAAAGCTTCTTGACTGGCAGGTTAATGGAGATGACCAGGTGAGATTATCTTGTGGGGAACCAATCAATGAGCACGCACGCATCCGCGGCGCACGCACGCACGCACACACACACACACACACACACACACACACACACACACACACACACACCCCACACACACACACACACACACCACACACACAAATACACACCACACTTCATCATCATCACCATTTGATTTGACGGTTGAAGAGGCGGGGACCAAAGAAGCCAGAGCTCAACCACCCGCAAAGCACAACTAGGTGAGTACAGTACACAACCACACACAGATAATGATATGATGATTAATGAAAATAAGTTTCAGGCTCCTGCGCTACAGGAAAAAAAAAACCGGCAACCATATATAAAACGGAATCAAATCATACCACAGAATGAAAGGATCTAGAGTAATGTCAGAAGACCTTACCTTTACAGAACACAATAAAGTAGCTGGTCACAACTGCAGAAAAATGACCAGGTTGGATAACAAGGACCCTCCAAACAAGGGATGCCATACCAATGATACATTTTCAAGGACACTGTAGTCCTCTCTAGGGTGGAACATTGATGCACTCTAACATGCCCCTTCAGAGCTGGAGAAATTGCTGCACCTGGAGAGCGTGTGAAAATCCTTTACCGCCAGAATCCACTTATAAGTCATCTTAATTAATTATTGGGATCGATTAAAAGTTCTACATCTGCATTCTCTAGAGCGCAGGCGAGAGGAGAGGATGCATAATCATTTACACTTGGAGAATATTAGAGGGACTGGTTCCAAATCTGAACACGGAAATAACAATCACATGAGGACCAGGAGGCATGGCAGTCTGTGCAGAATACCCCTCGTTGAAAAACAGAAGTGCAACTAGTACTCTGAGTGAGAGACTCTACAACATCAGGAGGGGGCCGGAGACTGGTTCAACACTACGCCTACACATAAGGGGCATACTGGCCGACCCCTCACAGTGTTTCAAGAGGAGAGAACTCGACAACAACCTCCAATGAATACCCGATCAACCAGGCTGGTGATTCATACGTACAGGCTGCGAGCAGCCGCGTCCCACCAGCCTGATTGACCAGACCTAAACCACCGGGAGGCCTGGACGGAAACCGGGCCGCTGGGCTGTTAATCCCTGGAAGCTACACTCAAGGTAGCCACAAGGAAGGTAGGCAGGCAACTGTCCACCTGTTTTGTTGTTTTAGATTCAGCTACTGTGAATAAAACGTTCCAAGTAGCACGGGCTATGGTGAGCCCGCACTGTTCACCACTAAACCCCTGGATATATCCAGCCTCCCCCACACTATAACCCCCGCCTCTCAGGAGAGCCCCGCTGGTTTATTGAGCAAATAAACCAAACGTAAGGCAAGGGCCACACTCCGTCATGATGATGTATGGACCAGTGGGTGTTGTGTGTGTGTGTGTGTGGTGGTGTGTGTGTGTGTGTGTGTGTGTGTTGTTGTGTGGTAGAGGCTCTCTAGGCTTACCAAGAGCAGGTAACCTTCACCCTGGGGCCCTATACCCTATTGTGTACAGTCCTGGGAGGCCCAGTAAATGACGTTTGAGGGCTGGTGGCTCAGCTGCTGTCTGACTGACAAACCTAGTACCCACACCAGGTGTCAAATCTGAATCTGTAGTTAATACTCTTTGCATAAGGAAATGAATCCAAGATCTTGGGAAATCAGATAATAATTCTGATAATTAAAATAACTTAATTAAGAATTATTAACATGATTTAAAGGATACACAGAAATCACAATAAGGCCGATATATCAACGTGATATGTTATCTTGGACCATGTCGTGGAACAGTCGAACTAAGACGCGTCTGGGAGATCATCCCAGGCGTAGGTTCGATCCCTCATCACAGCCCCTTGTGGATTTGTTCATGACTTTAATGGTATTATTCATTTATTGTACATGATGTTCATGATGATACAACACTAATGATTCATCAGTAGCCTGGGGGTTCAGGTGACCAAGCAACAATTCATCCTCAGTGTTGGTAAACAGTTTACAATTGTGAAATGACGTCAAGGTCGGGTGGTATAAGCTGTGTAAACTGTTTACCAGTAGATGGGTAAATGGGCCGGGGAAGAAATTTCCGGCTGTGGATTGCGTTGCAAGTTGGTTCGTCTCTTGATACCAAGTGTTGTTGTAAGACTCGCTATTTGGTATAAAATTGTTCCAAGTAGGCACGGGCTATGGCGAGCCCGTAGTGGACTTTTTTAATACCAAGTGGTTTACGCTCGGTAATGGGCGATAATTAAGGCCCCCGGTGAACGCTGCTTCTGAACAATGTGCAACAGTTTAAGAGCTTACAGAACTCTTGATAATTGGTAATAATTGGATAATTACGATCGTGTATTTAGGTCGCTGAACCTTAAAATAATTCAGGGTAGGAAGTTATAACTGGGTTGTATAGCATAGTGGTCTACGCCCTTGGCTTCACAACAGAGGGGACCGGGTTCGTTCCCCGGGCAGGACTCAAACGTTTGGTCGCGTTTCTTTTCACCTGATGTATCTGTTCACCTAGCAGTGAAATAGGTACCCGAGGAGTTATAGGCAACCTATCATAAGGCTGCATCCTGAGGAAGGTCATACGTTCACCTGCGGGACCCCGATAAGCCTTAACAGGCTTCCTGTTCCCCCCATCAACGGGAATTAATGAGTTATTAAATATAAATTATTAATTCCCGTAATGGGGATCCTAACTTTGTATAAACCTATTCATTTATAATTGGAAATTGCTGATTTCTGAAATAATATAAACTAGTGAATATAAACAATTCTCAAACGATGGAGTCTGCCGATCCTGACCATTGGAATGGAAATAAGTTTATTGAGGTAAATACACCCAAGGGATGAGGTAGCTCAACTATTCTCACCCCGTTCAGTATAAAGGAACCCACTACTGGACGGTCGGGGATTGAACGCCGACCTGCATGAAGCGAAACCGTTGCTCTACCGTCCAGTCAAAGGTGGCTACCATTGTCAAGTGGTGTGGTGGACATGACACCTTCACCCACGTTAGTGTGGCTCATTGGGTCATGAACCAATGAGTCACAGTTAATCAGGTACACTGAAAGACCTTAAGACGAGGCCTGTGTCAGACAGGAGGAGTTGAGCAGTTCATCCCGACCGGTCCCATCGTAGTCCCTTGGCTCTGGGACTACTGAGGTTGGCTATTTACATACCATGCATGTAACACACCTACGTGAACATATTTCCTCCTTAATGTCGCCTGTAAAGGGTCAGAACTACCCAGTAGTTTATGGAGACTGTAATGATGTCAGGCACTATCCGAAGTAGCCGCCAGTTCCAGTGGAACGTGTTGCTTAATTAACAATCTGTGTGGCCAGTTTCGAATCTTCATCATTATACCAAAAAAATATTTAAAGGGCGGCGTTAGCTTGGGAACCCTGAAATCTGAGGGAGATTGGCACAGGTAGTGAGGGGGAAGATAAGAGCCCCACAGAAGGTGAAGATGAGTTCCACAGCGACCATCTCCCGCCCGCAGGGAGGCTGTGGCTTGCGTCACGAGGTCAGATGTGGGGGGGGGGATGCTTGAGTGTATCAGGTTAACGTCGAAACCCGATTTTGAAACAGCAGATGGGGGCCAGGTTTTTGTGGTGATGCTACTTCATGGCTACCCGGCCGCTCCCCCACCCCCTCTACTCTCTCTACACCCCCCTCCCCGTCTTCACTACACCCACTATACTCCTTCCACCCACTCCCCCACTACACTTTACACCCACTTAACCTACCCCCCACACTCCGCCCAGTTTCCCTAACACCCACTTCTCGTCGTCCCGTTCCACCACTCCCCACTACACTACTCCCTCCACCCACTCTACCCCCAACCAACTCCACCCACCACCAACTCTACCACACCACCTCCACCCACATCCCCACCAGCTGCTCCTCCACATCCCCGCCACACTAGCATTTCACAACCTCTATAATTGCTCCCATAACTTATATAATTACTGTTCTATCCACTTCAGTTCTGTAGTCTATTCTAACCTTCTATAATCAAACTCTTCTAACCTCAATACTCTACCTAGCCTCTAAAGTAGAATTCTAGAGTAGATTCTGGTAGACTCTAGGGTAGAGGCGGGTCAATAGTGGCCCTCGATAACATGGAGATATACGAGCATGAACGATGAGGCTTCGAGATAATTCAAGAAAAACAAAAAAAAAACTCTGGTTTGGAGAGTGGGTGGTCGGGGTCAGTAAGGGCGCGTTTGGCCTTAACGATCACCTTGGCAACGCCTTATAGTTGTCCGCTCGAGGTCGTACGCCGTTTTCTTTCTGCGTTTACTGTCGTCGTATTCTTATTTTTGTTGTTTAAGCATCACCTTTGTCTGATATTTTTATTCCCCGAACATCGTGTTTCTTCAGGTCGTCCGTGTACGTGTGTCAAGATGGGAGGTAATATATTTTTCTTGGTCGGTGGGGAAATCGGGAGTTGTAGAAGTATGTATAGTATCTTCATTTTGATGAGTTTTACATGTTTTGAGTGTGTACTCATCTATTTGTGCTTGCGGGGTTGAGCTCTGGCTCTTTGGTCCCGCCTCTCATCAGTCAATCAACTGGTGTACAGATTCCTGAGCCTACTGGGCATCTATCATATCTACATTTGAAACTGTGTATGGAGTCAGCCTCCACCACATTACTGCCTAATGCATTCCATTTGTTAACTACTCTGACACTGAAAAAGTTTTTTCTAATATCTCTGTGGCTCATTTGGGTACTCAGTTTCCACCTGTGTCCCCTAGTGCGTGTGCCCCTTGGGTTAAATAGCCTTGTCTATCTAACCTGTCTACCCACACAGGGGTTCGTGTGTGTGTGTGTGTGTGTGTGTGTGTGTGTGTGTGCCT
>WNGS01008507.1:3365180-3383194 GCA_020271785.1 Procambarus virginalis
TACTTATTTCAATGTCATGGTCCAGGACGGCCAAGACTCCATCGTTTGAGAATGTTTTATATTCACTGTTTATATTATTTCAGAAATCAGCAATTTCCAATTAAAATGAAAGGTTTATACAAAGTTAGGATCCCCATTAACGGAATTAATAATTTATATTTAATAACTCATTAATTCCCGTTGATGGGGGGAACAGGAAGCCTGTTAGGTTATCGGGGTCCCGCAGGTGAACGTATGACCTTCCTCAGGATGCAGCCTATGATAGTTGCCTATACTCCTGGGTAGCTATTTCACTGCTAGGTGAACAGATGCATCAGGTGAAAAGAAACGCGACCAAACGTTTGAGTCCTGCCGGGGAACGAACCCGGGTCCCCTCTGTTGTGAGCCAAGGACGTAGACCACTATGCTATACAACCCAGTTATTAACTTCCTACCCTAATATTTTAAGTTCACGACCTAAATACACGATTCGTAATTATCCAATTATTACAATTATCAAGAGTTCTGTAAGCTCTTAAACTGTTGCACATTGTTCAGAAGCAGCAGTCACCGGGGGCCTTAATTATCGCCATACCGAGCGTAACCACTTGGTATTAAAAAAGTCCACTACGGGCTCGCCATAGCCCGTGCTACTTGGAACTTTTTATACCAAATAGCGAGTCTTAAACAACAACACTTGGTATCAAGAGATGAACAACTTGCAACGCAATCCACAGCCGGAAATTTTCCCCGGCCATTACCCATCTACTGGTAAACAGTTTACACAGCTTATACCACCAGCACTTGACGCACTTCACAATTGTAAACTGTTTACCAACACTGAGGATGAATTGTTGCTTGGTCACCTGAACCCCAGGCTACTGATGAATCATTAGTGTTGTATCATCATGAAACATGTACAATAAATGAATAATACCATTAAAGTCCATGAACAAATCCACAAGGGGCCGTGATGAGGGATCGAACCTATGCCTGGGATGATCTCAGACGCGTCTTAGTCGACTGTTCCACGACATGTCAAGAGAACATATCACGTTGATATATCGCCTTATTGTGATTTCTGTGTATCATTTAAATCATGTTTAATTATCTTAATTAAGTTATTTTAATTATCAGAATTATTATCTGATTTCCCAAGACTTGGATTCATTTCCTTATGCAAAGAGTATTAACTAAAGATTCAGATTTGACACCTGGTGTGGGTACTAGGTTGTCAGTCAGACAGCAGCTGAGCCACCAGCCTCAACGTCATTACTGGGCCTCCCAGGACTGTACACAATAGGGTATAGGGCCCTAGGGTGAAGATTACCTGCTCTTGGTAAGCCTAGAGAGCCTCTACACACACACACACACACACACACACACACACACACACACACACACACACACACACAACACTGGTCCATACATCATCATGACGGAGTGTGGCCCTTGCCTTACGTTTGGTTTATTTGCTCATAAACCAGCCGGGCTCTTCTGAGAGGCGGGGGTTTAGTGTGGGGGAGGCTGGATATATCTCAGGGGTTTAGTGGTGAACAGTGCGGGCTCACCATAGCCCGTGCTACTTGGAACGTTTGTTCAGAGTAGCTGAATCTAAAACAACAAAAACAGGTGGACAGTGCCTACCTTCCTTGTGGCTACCTTGTGTAGCTTCAGGGATTAACAGCCCAGCGGCCCGGTCTCCGTCCAGGCCTCCCGGTTGGTCGTCCGGTCATCAGGCTGGTGGACGCGGCTGCTCGCAGCCTGACGTATGAATCACAGCCTGGTTGATCGGGTATTCATTGGAGGTGTTTGTCGAGTTCTCTCTCTTGAACACTGTGAGGGGCCGGCCAGTTATGCCCCTTATGTGTAGCGAGTGTTGAACAGTCTCGGCCCCTTGATGTTGATAGAGTTCTCCCTCAGGGTACCAGTTGCACTTCTGTTTTTCAACGAGGGTATTCTGCACATCCTGCCATGCCTTCTGGTCTCATGTGATGTTATTTCCGTGTTCAGATTTGGAACCAGTCCCTCTAATATCTTCCATGTGTAGATTATTATGCATCTCTCTCGCCTGCGCTCTAGAGAATGCAGATTTAGAACTTTTAATCGATCCCAATAATTAAGATGACTTATAAGTGGATTCTGGCGGTAAAGGATCTTCACACGCTCTCCAGGTCAGCAATTTCTCCAGCTCTGAATGGGACTGTTAGAGTGCAACAATGTTCCACCCTAGAGAGGACTACAGTGTCTTGAAAAGTATCATTGGTATGGCATCCCTTGTTTGGAAGGTCCTTGTTATCCAACCTGTCATTTTTCTTGCAGTCGTGACAGCTACTTTATTGTGTTCTGTAAAGGTAAGGTCTTCTGACATTACTCCTAGATCCTTTACATTCTGTGGTATGATTTGATTCTGTTTTATATATGGTTTCCGGTTTTTTTTCTGTAGCGCAGGAGCTGGAACTTATTTTCATTAATCATCATATCATTATCTGTGTGTGTGTACTCACCTAGTTGTGCTTGCGGGGGTTGAGCTCTGGCTCTTTGGTCCCGCCTCTCAACCGTCAATCAAATGGTGATGATGATGAAGTGTGTGTGTATTTGTGTGTGTGTGTGTGTGTATGTGTGTGTGTGTGTGTGTGTGTGTGTGTGTGTGTGCGTGCGTGCGTGCGTGCGTGCGTGCGTGCGTGCGTGCGTGCGTGCGCGCGAGCGTGCGTGCGTGCGTACGCGCGAGCGTGCGTGCGTGCGCGCGAGCGTGCGCGCGAGCGGCGTGCTCATTGATTGGTTCCCAACAAGATAATCTCACCTGGTCATCTCCATTAACCTGCCAGTCAAGAAGCTTTATTCCCCTCCCAGTGATCGTATCCAGCCACAATGATTCCCCTCATTGTATTGTGTATCTGTCCATCCGTTTGTAGCGGAGTTCTCACCGTCCGGTGTACTCCCTATCCCCCCCCTCCCCATGTCTCATCTCACCCCTCCCCTTTTCTCATCAACCTCCTCCTTCCCCCTTTCTCATCAACCTCCTCCTTCCCTCCTTCCTTTACTCCTTCCAGTTTCTAGCCTACTTCCCCGTTCCCTCCCCCCCCCCCACAACTTTCTACGGTCAGTAACCTCAGCTTTCCATTAACATAAAGCAAAAAGCTATTTAATATTTCCTTATTCCTGCCAAGAATCATTAAACATAATTATAGTTACGGAAAAATTACAAGTCCAGACATATTCAATCCAAGATTTTGAAAGAAGAGGCGGGAAGGGAGGGGGAGGGAAGGGAGGGGGGAGGGAGGGGGGGATGGGAGGGGGATGGGAGAGGAGGGAGAGGGAGAGGGATGAGAGGGAAGGAGTGAGGGACTGGGTGGTTTTCGTGTAGGTTGGTGGAGGATCAATGGAAAGAAATAAAAATTGAAAGATAAGAGAGAGAGAGAGAGAGAGAGAGAGAGAGAGAGAGAGAGAGAGAGAGAAGGGGTAAAAGGAAGGATAGAAGAGAAGGGAATGAAGGAGAGGGATGAACAAGAGAGAAATGGAGGAAGACGATAATTTTTTAAGAGTTCATTCACCACCAACTTTCAGAACAGGTTAAAGTGTATTGTGATCGGTTGTGTGGGCAAACTACGGGGTTAGTGGTGGAGAATGACGGAGGACCCAGTAGGGAGGTGGGCAGGGGGGGGAGATGGCTGCGAGGAAATGAGTAGTGTAAAATGAGTAGTGTAAAATGAGTAGTGTAAAATGAGTAGGTAAATGAGTAGTGTAGAATGAGTAATGCAGGAGCAGTAGAGGAGACACGAGAGAGACAATGATGGAGAGAGAGGGAGTGAACGAACCACGGAAATAAAACACTTCCAGAGAAACGTCCAAGATACTTAACATTAAAAAAAAACAAAACAGTTTAAAAAATTAAGACAATGCACAACGAAAAGTCTAAATCTAAAATAGCAGAGAAACAGTGATGCTCGAGAGAGAGAGAGAGAGAGAGAGAGAGAGAGAGAGAGAGAGAGAGAGAGAGAGAGAGCGAGAGAGAGAGAGAGAGAGAGAGAGAGAGAAAGAGAGAGAGAGAGAGAGGAGAAGAGAGAGTAGCTGGGTACAGATGCAAGATATTGTTCACGGGTGCATGGAGTCGTGACACCACTCAGGTGAACACACTCAGGTGAACACACTCAGGTGAACACACTCAGGTGAACACACTCAGGTGAACAGGTTAGAAAGGAAGAGGCGCGCCTGAGGCAGGAGGCAGCACACCTGTGCCACCCACTCTCTCTCACAGGTAATTACTGAATAAAATCTATGTCTGCGCCGGCACAGCCGCGCCCACCTGCTTGGCAAGGGCGTGAGAACACAGACACACACACACACACACACACACACACACACACACACACACACACACACACACACACACACACACACACACACACTGTAGGCCTATATCCATAAGGATCTATCCAGTAACTGCATACCCTCAGTTACCCTCCACGGTAAACTACCCTCCCCATAGGGGGAGGGGCAAGGGAGGCATGATCAGAAGATGGGAATGCAGGAATGTGGGAGAATGGGTGACTTGCACAACCCAGCAAGAACACTAACAGCATCCACCTCTCCTTTGTTGGAGAGGAGAGATGCTGTGTGTCGTCATGGAGGAGGCTGGCCGTGTCTGTAGCTGTGGTGAGGGGGGAGGGGGGGGGTCTGTGTTGTGGTTGGTGGGCAGGGGTGTACTGCTCTTGGAGGAGGGGGGGGGGGGGGGGGGATCGATCTTTACCTACCCCTTTCCTATCTCCTCCCTCCTTTGTTTCCATCATTTGCGCCACTTTCCTTGCCTATTCCCCTCGTTATCCGCCTGTGTCACGCACTCCGTAACCCCCTGTGAGCCTTGACCAGAAGTGGCCACACTACACGCCAGCTCCTTCTCCTTCCCTGTTATCATTCCCTCCCACTTCCCTTCCCCCTCTCCCTCTCCCTACGCACGCACCATTACTCTTCCCCATTCCCCGCCCTCCCACAGCCTATTCCTCACTTCCTGGTCCCCCTTCCTCCCAGACTCTCACCGTAGGCTCTCTGACTCTTACTGCCACACATCCGCTCACCCCCACCCCCACCTCACTAAACACAACCCCTCCCCTAGACCCCCCACCTTCCCCTCTCAAACACTATACCTCCCCCTCACAGCCCCTCTCAAAAGCCAAAACACACACAAAACACCACCACACTCACCACTTTCTCCCGCCCTGCCCCCAGCCATCGTCCGCCCCCTCCAGCAGCTCCTGCCACAGTCAGGTGACCTCGTCCGTGACTCCCGCGGCCCCGAGGGCCACCTCTCCTCACAGTACGCACACACCAACGCCTCCCTCAAGTCACACCCACCTACACCTTACGGAACACGCTACCTTCCACGCTAAAGGGATCTTCTGGGATCGTCACCAGGGAACGTAGCAAAACAGACAGAATACAAACCCAGGCTCTTGCGTCTCTATCTTGACACCAGGATAGATATATATATTTTGTACGACATAATAAGCAGAGATTTCAACGCTAAAACATACGCATCCGAGGTCGGAGATGAAGTGATGCGAGCCCCAGCGTTCGAGAGAGAGAGAGAGAGAGAGAGAGAGAGAGAGAGAGAGAAGAGAGAGAGAGAGAGAGAGAGAGAGAGAGAGAGAGAGAGAGAGAGAGGGGGGGGGGGTCAACAATACAAGGGGGCCACCAGAACCTTATCAAGGCTGACCATGACCTCTGACCTGAGGTGACCTCGACTAACGTAACCCAACGTGAGGAAGATGGCCAGCACAACAAGGCAGGTCAAAGAGCAGCCAAGGAGGCCAGTGAAAGGAGACGCGAGTGATATGAGCAACCAAGACGCTCCTCGCCAAATGTTACGGGTCTCTTACAGTTAACACCAAGAGTTCCCTCTAAGATCATTCGTCTCCACACACCCACACACACACACACACACACACACACACACACACACACACACACACACACACACATAGAGCCCATTAGGCTCAGGAAACTGTACACCTGTTGATGACGGTTGAGAGGCGGGACCAAAGAGCCAGAGCTCAACCCCCGCAAGCACAACTAGGTGAGTACAACTAGGTGAGTACACACACACACACACACGCCACAGTTTCTCCTGGAGCAGACACAGCTTTAAAGAGACAAAACCCCCTACAGGAGCAGCGATTAAAAACAAGCCCAGCATGAACAGAGAGACAGTGTTGACAAAGACAGGTCGAGAGTGAGAGGGAAAAAACAAAAACAGAGAGGCGAAATGATAGCAGAAATGTCAACGTGAATGTTCAAGTGTTTACACACACACACGAGCCTATCAGGCACTGTGCTGCTGCTGCTGAGCACACCCGACTGAGCCACAGACACATAAGAAAGAAGGTCTTCAATGCGCGAGTAGTGAGAGAAGCGCAGTAGTGGAGAAAGCATGAAAGCAAAAACCACAAAAGAACATAAATATATACAAGACAAACCCTCGGAGTTGTCGAGGAATATCATCACTTGAATACTAATCAAGAACCGGTGCCCAGGAGGTGAAGCTTGACCCCCCACAAACACAGGCAAGTCCACACACACACACACACACACACACAACACACACACACACACACACACACACACACAACACCACACACACACAACACACACAATACACAAACTTACAATAACAACAGCCGCGCTAAACGGAAGCACCTCGAGCAGCAGTCGTGTCGGTAACAAGACTTCTATACGTCTGTACAACACTCACACACTCACATATTGTGTTGGCGTAGGAGAGGAGGAATAGGAGAAGTAAGGAGGAAGGAGAAGGAAGACGGGAGGAGGAGAGGAAGGAAGACACAGGAGAGAGGAGGGATTCACTGACCTTGGTTCACACCACTGTTTACCTGGCCAGCTGATCCATGACGTCACCACCGTGGGAACTCTGCCAGCAGGTGATCAATGACGTGAAGCGGGGAGATGTCCAATGACATCTTGTACCGGCGGTGATAACGAAGAAGATAACAGTGACATCTTGTACCCGAGGGAGGAGGGGGGGGGGGAGATGTTCGGGGGGACACACACGGTGAGCGCCCTGTAAATAAGGTCTGGGAGAGGCTCTCACAAGAGAAGAGTCCGGATCACTCGTGATGGGCGTCGCCATGTGTCATGCCTCTTGTAACCGTCGCCCTCCTCTACGGAGGACTCATAAACCATTTTCACAACCCCCCTTTACGAAACCTGTACATCTTTCCTCAATCATGGCGGCTTTGTTAACATTTTTAAAAAGAGTTTGAGCGTCGAAACTTCACAATCCAAACTTCTTATGATTATAAACCTCACTGTGCTCGTGGTGTCCCGTCTTCCCAGTACTCTTTGTCGTATAACGCTTTAAAAAAAAAAGTTGATAGACAGTTAAGAGACGGGCCCAAAGAGCCAGAGCTCAACCCCCGCGCAACGACACCTAGGTGAATACAACAAAGTGAGTACACACAGTGACAAAATCCGAGGAGGATTGACTGGGAACCAATCCATAACTGTTCGCCACTGTTCACCCAGGAGAACACGGGGACTTGGGAGTAAAGCCTATTAGCGGGTAGTGTTCCAGGGAAAATTATTAGGGTAAGGCTATGGTGTAGGGTAAGGCTATGGTGTAGGGTAAGGCTATGGTGTAGGGTAAGGCTATGGTGTAGGGTAAGGCTATGGTGTAGGGTAAGGCTATAGTGTAGGGTAAGGCTATGATGTAGGGTAAGGCTATGGTGTAGGGCAAGGCTATAGTGTAGGGTAAGGCTATGGGGGTAGGGTAAGGCTATGGTGTAGGGTAAGGCTATAGTGTAGTACCCTACACTATAGGGTACTACACTATGGCTATGGTGTAGGGTAAGGCTATGGTGTAGGGTAAGGCTATGGTGTAGGGCAAGGCTATAGTGTAGGGTAAGGCTATGGTGTAGGGTAAGGCTATGGTGTAGGGTAAGGCTATGGTGTAGGGCAAGGCTATAGTGTAGGTAAGGCTATGGTGTAGGGTAAGGCTATGGTGTAGGGTAAGGCTATAGTGTAGGGTAAGGCTATAGTGTAGGGTAAGGCTATGATGTAGGGTAAGGCTATAGTGTAGGGTAAGGCTATGGTGTAGGGTAAGGCTATGATGTAGGGTAAGGCTATGGTGTAGGGTAAGGCTATAGTGTAGGGTAAGGCTATGGTGTAGGGTAAGGCTATGGTGTAGGGTAAGGCTATAGTGTAGGGTAAGGCTATAGTGTAGGGTAAGGCTATGATGTAGGGTAAGGCTATAGTGTAGGGTAAGGCTATGATGTAGGGTAAGGCTATGGTGTAGGGTAAGGCTATGGTGTAGGGTAAGGCTATAGCGTAGGGTAAGGCTATGATGTAGGGTAAGGCTATGATGTAGGGTAAGGCTATGATGTAGGGTAAGGCTATGGTGTAGGGTAAGGCTATAGTGTAGGGTAAGGCTATGGTGTAGGGTAAAGCTATGATGTAGGGTAAGGCTTACCACACGCTATGGGCAAGAAAAGCTCTCGGGCTGGTAACAGGAGTCAAAAAAACCTCTACTCCTGTTAAACCAATAAATAAACGAAAGAGAAGAGAAAGAAATAAAAATACAATAAAATGTTGATGGAAAAAAGGAATAGAAACACTACACCAATTAAACATAAAAGTCAATAGTCTTCCACACTTCCCAGGAAATAAACATTCCATTCACCTGGGCTCTAGGAGACTCGAACTCTAGACCCCTTCAATATTAAGACAAGTCAATAGCTCGGTCGATAGGAGCCTCAGGCGCGTGGGGTCCAGGGTTCGAGTCTGCCAGAGGCCCAGGTGAAAGACATGAAAGTATTGTAACTAGATGAATGAGAAGCAGAACTAGGGAGAAAGCGGAAAGGAATGAAACTTAAGGAGACAATTGATGTGAGGAGAAATGGAAAGCTCACGAAGAGAGGAAGTGAGGTACATAAAACACTGACTGATCACCTCTTACACACACACACACACACACACACACACACACACACACACACACACACACGCACACGCACACACACACACAGGTAGACTTTAAAACTACAGGGCATCGTGTAATTACCCAAGTGTAGTTACAGGATGAGAGCTACGCTCGTGGTGTCCCGTCTTCCCAATACTCTTTGTCGTATAACGCTTTGAAGAGATAAGTGTGTGACGCGTCCGTTACCCATGCATTACATAGTCAATCTTGGAAACAAGTTCAATATATCATCAAGTGTTCTAATAGTATAATGGAACACTAGATTTACTCTGTAAATATACTAGTTACAGAGTTCAGCATACCTCAGCCCAGGAGGGCGAAAGTCAGTCAATATGGGACATTGTACAATATAATGTTCAAGAAAGTGGATGTTTTCTCTTTCACAAAGTTGACACATTGTGTACTCGACATTTGGGTTTTGAGAAAGCTGCCAGATATGTCCATATTCCAGGCGTATTCTGGCCACTATAACATCACATTGCCGAGTTCTTGTTTTATTAGTTTCAAATATGAATATGATAAATATTTTGGAGACAATGTTTCATGCTTTAACTTTCAGGTCTTTGTGAATTTGTTAGGTCAGTAAGATTTTCACTGGATATTTGTTTAAGTATTCTCTTTGTCACTACTAATGAAACACCCATATAAATTTTTGCTATTGGTTCTCTACAGGCTGTTTTTAGAAGCATATCAACAACTTGATATGTTGTCATCATATCATATTGTCAATATGACTTGATATGTTGTCATCATATTATGTTGTCAGCTTGATATGTTATCAAGCATGACACATAAAAGTGTCATGCTTTTAGATGCCAACATGTGATGGTATCCAAAGGGATTTCATTTAAAATCTGTTTTCTTTAGCAGCTAAAACATTCATTCGAATATCACTGACTATTTTCTGGGTGTCACTACTATGTCGTTCAATGCCAGGAGTGCACTCTGCGAGTCACAGTATATAAGTCCACTGCCTTTGTCTTTTAACAATTCAGTGGCAAGGTATATGCCTGCAAGTTCGGTTTGAGTTGTACTTGCCCAGTCATTGACGCGCTTCATTGCTGTATGTACGAGAGAAGATTGTTCAAATATATTACATGCACATCCGGTACATCGTCCACCTTCTTCTACAGAGCCGTCGGTATAGCACTGATACACATCGTTACCCATACTCTGAGTACTTTCAGTGATGCTTTTCAGTGTTAACTGTTTTAATAATGTAGAGTGTGCACTATCTTTCGTGGGTGCAATTACAAAATCAACTGACAGATCCCAATTATCCCATGGAGTAATTGGTTGATTAATCATTAATTGAGTTGGTACATGTTTAAGATTTTGATGGAGTTGGCTACCTTGTAGAACCAAAATGCATAATCAGATTTCGCTCTTCTTCTATAGACCTCAGGGGAGTGTAGCATATTAGAAAGTTTAGCTTGAAACTTCATGTGTTGCCTAGATCTACTCAATGCCTTCACGCCGAAAACTGTTCTAATAAACAAAATTCTCTCACTCATGGCAGGTAATTTTAACTCTGCTCTCATATTAACTATTCTCGTGGACTTTGGAGCCCCAAGGATGAAACGCATAGCTTCATTTTGCAAGGTTTCGAGAGATTTTAACTCTTTGTCAGTATACAGTGTGAGATGTAGAGCATTGTAGTCAATCACAGCGTATAAATGATACATAGAAAATTTTAGCAAATCTCACGTTAATTTCATGATTGACACCAACAAAGATAAAGACCTTTTGTGCCCTCTGTAATGCTTTTGCGCTACCGCTCACAGGATGAGTATCGGGTGCACAATAAACTAGCCACCTTCGGCGGCAACAATCAAAGACCCGCAAGGGCTTTAATCTCTCCTAGAGTCTCCTCTTGAGAGAAGAAAGATACCTGAAAGGTCCAAAGTTCCGCGCGGGACGGAAACGTTTGGGCCATGTTTCCTTAAACATAATACCTCTCTGTTTGCCTAATAAGAAAAAAAAGAGGTCAAGATGTCAGCCAACTGCTGTGGGGTGCATCCTGGAGGTCAGTTGACGGTGTCTTGGAGGGATCTTGATAAGCCTGACAAGGTTTCTCTTCCAGGCAATGGAAATAGCAATATAGAAAATGGGTCATGCTTCGTTTTCTGTGACTCGAGGACGCACTGCAGCATTTCTCGTGCAGCTGGTGATTGTGCACATAACAGGGATCCTGACTCAGTCCCCCAATGCCTCCCAAATACTGAAGCATCACGATGGTAAACATATAATACATAGCACCATCTCTTAACAGCATCTACTTATAGACAAATAATTAGAAAAACAAACATGTTTACAATCCTACTTTATTGACACACAAAAAACAAATAACAATGACGTGAACACAGTAAACACTAGGACAGGAGACACATTATGAACATAGGGTGAACAGCAACACACGGGTGAACAGCAGCACACGGATGAACAACAACACAAGGGGTGAACAGCAGCACACGGGTGAACAACAACACAAGGGGTGAACAGCTACACACAGGTGAACAGCAGCACACGTATGAACAACAACACAAGGGGTGAACAGCTACACACGGGTGAACAGCAGCACACGGGTGAACAACAACACAAGGGGTGAACAGCTACACACGGGTGAACAGCAGCACACGGGTGAACAACAACACAAGGGGTGAACAGCTACACACGGGTGAACAGCAGCACACGGGTGAACAACAGCACAAGGGGTGAACAGCTACACACGGGTGAACAGCAGCACACGGGTGAACAACAACACAAGGGGTGAACAGCTACACACGGGTGAACAGCAGCACACGGATGAACAACAACACAAGGGGTGAACAGCTACACACGGGTGAACAGCAGCACACGGGTGAACAGCAGCACACGGGTGAACAACAAGAGGAACTACTCTACACCAGGAAGACCCAATATGACGAGAGCGCCCAACCCATAAAGAAAATTATCATAAAAAAATTAAAAGAAGAAAAAGGAAACATCACTCCCTGTAATGTGTCCCCGTCTACACCCAGACACGAGAGTGTACAGCATTACGAATAGGAAGATCAGCACCTGCTACACCCCCAAAGTCTGAGGGCCCCCCTCACAACACAGTATGGTCTACAGGGGGCCCCCCTCACGTCAGCCCCCACAACACACTATCAAAGGAGGGTCCGCTGTCGCAGAGAACAGCTGAAAAAAATAACAAAGCACTTTCAAAATAATGCGATTCTATTGAAATTCACAAATACAAAAATATTATACTATAAGATGTATATATATATTACAAAGATTGTCACTTGGACTTGAACGTGTAATCTAGTTATCGTCAGGCCAGAGTTTAACTTCAAATAGAGCTATTTATAAAACATATATATATATACATATATATATATATATATATATATATATATATATATATATATATATATATATGTGTGTGTGTGTGTGTGTGTGTGTGTGTGTGTGTGTGTGTGTGTGTGTGTGTGTGTGTGTGTGTTTAACAAAGCACATGTGTGTTTGTGTGAATGTTTGCGTTTAGGCCTATGGCATTTTCAGAAACTTATTTTGTTTGACTTGGCAACCACAAAGCCAGAAATAAGTGTCATATCAAATAATACCGAAAAGGCTATTTTTCGTCTCATAAATCACAGCGTTGATTGAATTCGGATGCAAATCAGTTACCAGAAAATATACAGCTCACTTATTTAATATCACATATCACAATATACATAGGGACAAAATATGCACTCCCCAACGAGGCACTGAAGGTTCGAATAGGAGACAATCATGCCAACACCAACAGCTTGGTGTTTCAGATCGTCACGCCACGGTGGATGGGGTGGACACGGGCACACCCACAAGGTTCCCCCCGTTTATTATTTTGGATTTTTTTTGAGGGGGGGGGCCAGCTGTGTCCCGCTAGAATCTTGTGGTCGGGGGCGGCAGCTGGATCTCCGAAGGTGGTAGGAGCACCACCTTGCCCTGGTTACTCGAAGTTCTCAGGAAGTTGGCCCTGTCGAAACGATCATCGTCGAATCGATCATCCAAATCAAATCGGTCATCATCGAATCGGTCGTCGAGATCAAAGCGGTCGTCTAAATCTCGACTGTCATTATCGAATCGGTCATCGTCGAATCGATCATCATCAAATCGGTCATCGTCGAATCGATCATCATCAAATCGATCATCATCAAATCGGTCATCGTCGAATCGGTCATCCAAATCGAATCGATCATCTAAATCAAATCGGTCATCAAAGTCATCTCTGTCATCTTCCACAATGATGATAGCTCCTCCAGTGGCCAGTGACGGCCGCCTTGAGCCTCCAGTCGTAGTGGTCGTGGCGCCAAATCTTCCACCCGACGTTCCAACGCTGGCAGGAAGTGGAACACCAAAGCTCCCTTGCAAGCCTCCTGCTGAAGAGAGACTTGGCAGAGGAATACCGAATCCGCTTTGCGTGGTTCCTCGTTGAGAAGATGTGCCAACAGCTCCAGGAATTCTTTGTGGGGCTCCAAGATTGGTGCTACCACTTTGAGACGCCCTGGAAGCTGAAGAGCCCTGGTGACTGCCGCTGGAACTTGCAATGGTGCTTAATAATGGAAGAGGTACCCCAACAGGCTGTCCTGCTCCCGAAGTCTGTTGACTTCGTCGACCGAAAGTAGCAGAGCCTCTGCTAGTGGTTACTGTAGTTGCAGGTTTCGTGATGGGCACTGCAGGCTGACCAATTCCAAAGTTGTGGCTCCTCCTACTGTCGTCCTGAGATTTATGGCTTGGAGCTGCACTCTGTGGTCGTGTGTTGCTCAAACTAACACCCTGACTGGTTTGGAAACGGTGTGTGCTTTGTACTACGTTCTGATTAGACACGCTTTGAGGGACTTGGTTTCCTCCAAAGGATGGTAGAGGGACGCCAAATCCGGTGTCTCTGGCATCGCCAACATTATCAGGGATCTGTGAGCTCTGAATGCCACTAATCAGGAGATTCACACCGTCTGGAGGCGGCCTGCTGGGACTCTGGAGAGGCGCGCCAAATCTGGAGGTTGGTGGTGGCAGAGGGCGTCGCGACACAGCTACTCTTGTTGGACCTCTTGAAGGCGTTAGAGTTCCTTGAGGTGTTGATGCTCTTCGAGGTGCTGGTACGCCTATAGGTGTTGGATTTCTTGTAAACGTCGGGGCTCTTGAAGGCGTTAGAGCTCTTGGAGGAGTTGGTGTTCTTGGAGATGTTGGTGCTCCTGTAGGTGAAGTTATTGTAAACGTTGGGGCTCTTGAAGGCGTTAGAGCTCTTGGAGGTGTTGGTGCTCCTGTAGGTGAAGTTATTGTAAACGTTGGGGCTCTTGAAGGCGTTAGAGCTCTTGGAGGTGTTGGTGCTCCTGTAGGTGAAGTTATTGTAAACGTTGGGGCTCTTGAGGGCGTTAGAGCTCTTGGAGGTGTTGGAATTCTTGTAAACGATGGGGCTCTTAATGGAGTTTGCTTTCTTGGAGGTGGAGCTCTTGTAGTTGACGGAGCTCTTGTCGGTGCTGGAGTTGGTGTTGGGGCATTCGTGGGTGTTTGGAATAGCGAAAATGGGCTCCTCCCAGAAGCACTAGACTGTGCTGCAGTTGCTCTAACAGTTGCTTCCACGTGGTTAACAGACGTCCCACTCCCTCCTGACGGCGTGAAAGCGGCTTCAGGAGCGTGCGTGGCACTAAACGCACCTCCACTTGATCCTGGAGAACCTGGGAAACCGCTTCTTCCAGTGACCCCCGAGTGAACTCCTGCCGAGGAAGAGGTTACTGGGGTTTGTCTTGCGACACCTCCAAAGCTGGACCCACGGGAACCATCACTCCCAGAGGCTGGTGAGGCATGGGGAGACGTGGTGGACACCTTGCCGATCTCTAAGTTGACGCCGAAGTGTTGAGAGGAAGTTTGACAGTCGACGTTGTACCACCAGTCACATACAAGCTGCTGTTGTTGGAAGATGGTTCCATTGGGACAGAGAAAGCTGTCCATGCGGCCGTCTGCATGACACACATGGAACACCTGCAGGATGATATGAGTTACATATACAATAGTGGACAAGTAGATCATACACAGCTATAAAACTTGTTATATTACTACATTCTAAGTTTTATGTATGAATGATAATTATGTTAAACTCTTATCTAATATAAGAGCCAGTTCTTTAATATATATTATCACCCAGATTTAAACAGTACATATTATTTAATCATATAAAGCTCAAACAACACACTTTTAAGAAATTAGACCTATATTTATGACGCATAATTAATGACCGGGCAGATCATGTCTCCCCTACATTGTCCTCCGGTGGGACTAGTCTTACCCTCCGATGTGTCAGCAGGGACGTGAGAAAGCTATTAGAGGGAACTGGATTAAACAAATGATCAAAGCTTCATTTCCCCAATGATAGTAAAGGAAGGTGTCGAAGTACTAATCAGACCACTGGCAGTAATCTACAATACTCCAATACACAATGAGAAGATTCAACTGGAATGGACGACAGCCATCGTGATGCCTTTATTAAAAAAGGGGGACAGCCTTGAGAGCATTACCTACAGAATGAATGTCGCTCGCATGCGTTTCCATTAATGCCCTTGACAGAATCAACAGGAAGACAGTAGTGAATCATCTGTTAGAGTGTAAACTCTGTCAACATCACCGTGGCTGCAGAAAAGGTAAATTCTGTTTAACGAATCTACTGGAATTGAATGATAAGGCAACAACAACAATACAGGAAAGTGTAGGCTGAGGAGACACTATCTTCCAGGACTGTCAGAAGGCATCTGATAATGTTCCACGCAAGACATTGCTACACAAACTTGGGAATCAATCAGGTGTAGTTGGGATTGTGCTAAATTGAGTTAGAAATTAAAATCTAATGGAAAACAGGGTTCTGGTGAGAGGAGAGACCTCAGAGTGGTGAGAGGTCACAAGTGGAGTACCACAAGGATCAGAACAATTATACTAATGTATACATAAATATATACATATATGATAATGTATACATAAATACATCAATTTCATTCAAGTCAGTCATATCATAAACGAGTATTGTAACGCCCAGGATAAACGTCAGGAATGACTGAAGTCATGGCTACTAGACTTCAACCCAGACAAATGCAAGGTAATGAGAATTGCCGAGAAATACCACTGAAAATTATGAAATGAAAAGGAGAGACCTCTGTAAAACGGAACAAGTAAAGGACCTGGAAGATCATATAACCAGCAGCCTCCAGCATCACAGACGCACATAAATAAGATAAAAGTTCAGCATACATAACACGGGTAAAGATAAAGCACTTCAGAACCTAAGGAAGAGAACCATCAAAGTACAGTACACGAGGTCCATCCTGGAGCACACTGCCCAGGCCAGGAACCCCTTGCCTCAAAAAAAAACACAAAAGCAAACTAGAAAAAAGCCTCTAGAGGTAAGCACCGAGGGCCGTCCTAGAGCTGTGATGGGTGAACTACGACCAAAGGCTAAGGAAACTCAACCTCACCACACCTGAGAGCAGGGATCGTACAGCCATGATGACGACATACAGGATTCTCAGGGGGATATCGGTCAAGCTGGTAAAGAGGAAAAGTTCAGTATAAGATAGTGAAGAACAGGGCAACGAGGGTATAGACATTTGAGGTGCAGACGAGTCACAGAGATGCTAGAAGAACCTTTCTTTGTCATAAGTAAGAGTTAGCAAATAAAATGAACTAGTTAAGATTGTAAAATGAAATTTACTAAGATGTTTTAAAAAGATATTAGGAGGAAACAGAAGAGGCGGGAATCATTGCATGAGCCAATCTGCAGCAGGTAAGGCGGAGCCCAACAGTTAACACTCAACCCTGGAAAAAAAAATTGCGCACGCGCGCACACTAGTATATTTGCCTCCCTGTGCACTGACCTGACAGGCGGTGTCAACATCGGCGTAGTAGCCATGCTGTCTATCGCGACAGTGGAAGACGGTAACTGGGACGGAGTTGAGGACGGGGAAGTCGTGCCCTGGGGTTCCTCCAGCCACGGTCCCTCCCCCTAGCAGCGCCCGAGGGAGACGAGACCTGGTGAGTTTGATGGCGCCTTCTACCACCACATCGTCGAGGGCGTCCTTCGCCACGCCGCCTCCCGAAGTCTCGTAAGCGGGGGACGTGTCCAAGCCTTCGTCAGAGAGGTCCTGGATAGTATCCCGGCCGGCAAGGACCACAGCCACCACCTCTGTATTAGCCAGGGGGAGACGAGAGCATCCTTAGGAGAGAACACATCCTAACACCAGCGAGTCTATAGCAATATTAGTGTTGAAGCGTCTCAAAGTTACCTGCAAGACTATTAGCGATTGTGTTCTTACCTCACGCAAGACCACAACTTGTACCTCACGCAAGACCAGAGCCAAGACCTCACGCAAGACCATAGTTCGTACCTCACGCAAGATCATAGCCAAGACCTCACGCAAGACCATAGCCAAGACCTCACGCAAGACCATAGTCCGTACCTCACGCAAGACCATAGCCAAGACCTCACGCAAGACCATAGCCAAGACCTCACGCAAGACCATAGTTCGTACCTCACACAAGATCATAGCCAAGACCTCACGCAAGACCATAGTTCGTACCTCACACAAGATCATAGCCAAGACCTCACGCAAGACCATAGTTCGTACCTCACACAAGACCAAGGACCACTGCCTGGAGGCGCTAAATGGACTAAGATGCCATCGTTCTCCCAAATACCCGTCGATTTCTCCCTTCCTGGATCACCTATAGCAACCTCCGCCACCCCAATCCTCGCATCAATTACCCCCCTGAACACACTCGCACGCAAAAGAACCGTTGCTAACGGCGACCAAACCCGCGTGCCTAAGAGCCAGATCTCAGTGGCCGAGTTACACCTGCAGTATAGATGAGCACTCTGGCTCTGCCTACCCCTTACCCTACACCCACGGCTCCTGAAGACAGATCGCTATAAACGGAAGAACGGGCCCCCACGGGTGAGCGGACACGGTACTCTGGAGCCGCGCTAGCGAAGTGTAGTCGACTTCGCCTTGGAGTGGTGGGTTTTTTTGTCTCC
>WNGS01008507.1:3385891-3401961 GCA_020271785.1 Procambarus virginalis
TGGGACCGATTAAAAGTTCTAAATCTGTATTCTCTGGAGCGCAGGCGAGAGAGATACATCATTTACAACTGGAAAATATTAGTGGGTTTGGTTCCGAATCTACACACAGAAATAAATCACATGAAACCAGCTGGCAATGCAGGATGTGGTAGCACACCCCCCATGCCAAACAGAGATCTAGCACATCCCCCATGCCCAACAGAGATACTAGCACATCCCTCATGCCCACCAGAGATACTAGCACATCCCCCATGCCCAACAGAGATACTAGCACATCCCCCATGCCCAACAGAGATACTAGCATCCATGCCAACGAGATACCAAATCACAATATTAGTGCAAATACTACAGATCTTATTTATATGCAATTATTATATAAATGATTATATACATGATTTAGTAGCTGTTATGTGATGCCAAGTGACCTACTTGAGAATCTTTCTGCTCTGCCTGCTACGGTGGCAATGAAGACATGTGGCACGTAATCCCAGTATTAACAGGCCATTAATTCAGTAGGAGACCTGGTCCGAGGACCGGGCCGCCAGGGACACTAAAAGCCCCGAAATCATCTCAAGATAACCACCTACACACCACCTAGGAACGACCCGGATCTATCTGGTAAAAAAAGGTACATTCCTGCAGGTCGCTTTCACTTAGAGGCGCGCATATGTCCGTAAATTTTGTTGGAAATGTTCCAGATATTGTCGGCGATTGGTCTAGGGTTCGTCTGTTGGGGGAATTTATCGCATCCGGCACGTTTCGCCCTTGACAACACCACTTTCCTCGGAGGAAAGGTGGCGGGGGGGAAGGGGGAGGGGTGTATTTGATGCTTGGAAGACCTGGATCTGGATTTATTAAGCAGTTACGCATCTACTGACATACCTGTGCACCTTTTATCATACCTGTGCACCTTTCCTCATACCTGTGCACCTTTTCTCGTACCTTGTGCACCTTTTATCATACCTGTGCACCTTTCCTCATACTCTGGCGGCTTTGTTTACATATATTAAACAGCGTATGTGCTCGGGAGCACCAGGAGGCTGTGTATAACAATAATAAGATTTGATTGGTAAGTTTCCATGCTGGTAATAAACTGTTTAATAAACGGATACTCCAGGTTTACAGTAGCAGTTTACAGTAGTAGATTTTATAATTAAGATATTTTAAAGAGTGGAATCTAACAGCAATGTATCTTCGCACGCTCTCCTGGGTCAGTAATTTCTCCGGCCTTGAAATGGGTTGTTGGTGAACAAGAATATATTACTCTAGAGAGCACAAGTGTCTTGTGTGCTAGATGTGTCCAGCACACACAACACGCACTCATCCTTACACTACACGTAATGTTAATTGATTGACATTTATTTTCGACGTGATGTAGCTATTGTAAATATCAAATTACGGGCTCACCATAGCCCGTACTACTTGGAACTTTGTTCCAGGTAGCGAATCTTTAACAACAACAACAACAGCTATTGTATGAGCTTTCTAGGTATAGAGTATTCAAGTGAATTACAGTTCATTTGTAATTATGTCAGCCAAAATAAAAACTACATAGCCTGCAAGAATTGGCAACTGTCTGTTGCAAATCAACATTTTGTTGATTTTCAAATTTGCTGGAAATAGATTTTTATTCAATTTTAAATGGATTTCAATTGTCCATGTTTTTTTTTAACCTTTCGAAGGAAAACACATTAGCAGAACTAGGAAGACATAATCTCTATTTAAAAAAGCAAATGAAATATTACCCCACGTTCTTTATGAATACATCTTAATCCTCTGCAATACATCGAACACTTTATGTAAGGCATACGTAAATCTGTGTATCTATGTATTTACGTATATAGGTTAGCTTAGCATTTTAAAAGCACCGACTCACCTTCAGTGGTTGATTGTTCAATAAACCCTTGAAATATATGTTTAACACATCTCTAACCCTGTCCATGGAGGACAGAAGAAAATATATATATGCTGGTTAGCATTGTAAATGTGTGGCCACGTCTGTGGTAGAAAATAATAATAATAATAATAATAATAAATCCTCTGCAATATTCAAACGCTTGCAATTAGTGTTGCCTCACAATGAGGAGGACTATCCTTATATTCCTGTATTCCGAAGCTGCATAGGATAACCCATTCATTCTTTTTATGTATGTCTATTAAACCATGGGTTTAATAGACATACATAAGAGATACTTCCTCTTACCTTTTTCCTTTACTGTTGGTATAAATATCTTTTTGGACTCCTTGCATTTCCGTAAGACAAGGTCCGTCTTGGACTGTTTCTCCTCCTCCTCCAGTGCTCTTTCTTCAGTCTTAAAAGATGGTGCTACATAGCCTTCCCGGTTTGGTGCCTTCTATTGATAATTACTTACTTACTTCAGTCTTAAAAAATAATTGCACAATTGAAAACAAGTTTACAACAGAAATACAATCGACTTGAGAATGGTCCAGGACGGACCGAAACGTCGTCGTCCCTTTACCTTCTAGTGTGTGGTCTTGTCAACAGGCAGCAGATACTGATATTGAGAATCTGAGCAGAGTACCGTTGAGCGCAACCGCTCTCTCTGACCTTCTTATCACAAGTAAGAGTTCACGCAGACTACTTGGACACTGAGAGCCTGCATGACGTCATCTCTCATCATGATCTTTTTTGAGGTTATCTTGAGATGATTTCGGGGCTTTTTAGTGTCCCCGCGGCCCGGTCCTCAACCAGGCCTCCACCCCCCAGGAAGCAGCCCGTGACAACTGACTAACACCCAGATACCTATTTTATTGCTAGGTAACAGGGGCATAGGGTGAAAGAAACTCTGCCCATTGTTTCTCGCCGGCGCCTGGGATCGAACCCAGGACCACAGGATCACAAGTCCAGCGTGCTGTCCGCTCGGCCGGCCGGCTCCTCCCTTTGTCTGCGACTGCACCAGTTGACCAATCACATTTGACCAATCACGTTTGACCAATCACAACCAATGTAGGGGCCAGAAGATGCAACCTAAACACAGGGGGGCTGGGAAGCACCAACACTGGCGCAGCTGAAGAACAGGACGGACTACACAAGGACAAGGTAGCCCCTTGAAGAACTCCACAAGGTAGCCACAAGGTAGACAGACATCTTACCATGTGTCACCTCCCACCTACCCAGTAAGACACTTCAGGTGACAGACGGAGCAGCGCACCATACACCAACGGCCGCCATCTTTTGAAGACACCGAACCTTAATGTTGACTAATAATCAATATACTTGGGAAGATAATACTGCCCTCCCCCCCTCCCCCATGTACTCACACGACAACCTTACATGGATGTCAGTCATTATGTCAGTCATTATACTGCCAGAAGACAATTACTACACCGTCATAATAAGTCGTCACAGGAATGATGTAATTTGGGTGGTTGTAATGACAAGCCGCCTCTGGCCTGGAGGTTGACTTCCACTTAACAGAGAACGATCACTTCACCTTGGACCGCTTACACTTGCCAATTCATCGTGTCAGACTACGGCAATAAAGCTTCCTGGTTACCATGATAGGTGATGTTATCTCGCCATGACACACACACACACACACACACACACACACACACACACACACACACACACACACACACACACACACACACACACACACACGCTACAACACCAGGTGGTGACTAGAACTACGGGCTCACCATAGCCCGTGCTACTTGGAANAGAGAGAGAGAGAGAGAGAGAGAGAGAGAGAAATTATCAGGGAAAAGCACCAAGTCATTACGACGATATCACTCTGGGACCCCCGTTACCTGTCTCCATCCTGCTATCTTGTGCACTCACGTTATCCTGGTCATAGATATATCATACATTTTGAACTCTGTGAAAACAATTCTGATTGAATTAAACTGGTATTTTAAGAGTGGAAATCGATAGCAGCATCCAGACGGAACCTTATAGTATGTGTCATATTATTATAATTCATCAGAATTTTTTTTTGGGGGGGTGGGGGGGGGTTGGTGGAATGATGACGTTTAGACCTGGGCACCGCCGGGTCGAGTCGGAACCTCTTCATCACAAGGGAGATTATTACTCGCGTTAATGATGTGTTTTGATATAGATAAATGACCAGATTGGCGTAAATTCTCTTAATAATCACCTTAGTAATTATAGATGCTAAGGCTGTTAATCTAACTTAATTGACAAGGATTCAGACTCGTCTCATAATCCCTAATTCTAATTCGTTTTTTAATACAATTTCTACGAATCCTAATTAAATGAAAAGATGTACAAAAGAAAAAAATAATCTGACATGTTAAAATTAGATCACTCCTGAACGTAATCAATCTTGCACCTGCATTTGCAATCGTTCGTGTACATGCGTCCTGCCGTCTGTCTGTTCGTATATCCGTGTCCAGTGTACCTGCCGTGTTGTGATGAATCCCAACAGTATAATACCATATAATTTACGACTATAAGCTTTAAAACCACCTGGACAGATCATCCCTCTTCCCCCCAAAGCTACTAATTAGCTTATTTTTATAATGTATAACAATCATACGATTGGTGGTGCACGCGTCCCCACAATCATACACATTCCCCGGCTGAAGGTCAGAGAGTAATAATTTAGATTAGCACAAAACATGGCCGCCTTGATCCCCCGCAGGGCGACTTTCTGTGGATCTTCACGTTTATGTAGAACTGTGAACCTTTGTGCGTGTGGGGGGGGGGTGGTTGTGCACCCTTGTGCACGGTGAGGCTGGTGGGGCTCTGTCCTGCACCCTTGTGCACACAAGTCATCCTCATAAAGATATATATATTACATATTTTGGATTCTGTGAAAACAATTTAGGTTTAAATTGATATTTTAAAGACTGAAAATTGTCAGCAGTATTCAGGCGATGGAGTTCAATCCCCCGCTGTGTGTTTTACAATAAGGACGAACATTGACAACCACTTTTAACCATTTCCATAAGTGGTTGAGGCAATTCCGGCCTCTGTTGTCATACCGGCTTAATTAATGTTTCTGAAACTCTCCATAAAAGAAAAGTATTCGTTCAATTTACCTTCATGGCGGTCAAGACTCCGGTCAGGAACAAAAATCATTGACGCAGATATCACTGATTCAGTGATATCAGATACAGTTGAATTATAACTATAAACTCCAACAGCGTTGAATAGACTGGACCGATAGACACAACCGTTGAATAATAAAAATACAATTCAATTCGACGAAGATGCAATTCAATTCAATCCCCCAGAGCACTGTAGGCAGGGGCATAGAATATATATATATATATATATATATATATATATATATATATATATATATATATATATATATATATATATACATATATATATATATATATATATATATATATATATATATATATATGTAAAGTTTGTGAGAGTACCACCTCTGGTGCCAATGTGGGGACCCATAGCCTCGGAGAAGAAAATAAAAAGTATTCAGGAGACCTTGTGGTGGTTTCTCACTGAACACTAATATTATCTTCTCCTACCACCCCCATTCTTTTGTATGTACACATATATATTTGTTTTATTTTGAACTTTGTTACAAAAAAGGAGTTACATATATATATATATATATATATATATATATATATATATATATATATTATTAAATATGACCGAAAAAGTAAGATTAATAATTCTAATACGAATTTTCTCAATATTTCTCATGTTTCTTTTCACTGTTGATGGTAATTGAAAGATCAATTCTCCAAAATTCATTTTTATTTCAAGTCTGACGCGACACTTGAACGCGTTTCGTAATAACTTATTATATTTTCAAAGACTTTTAGTTTACATACACACAACTATAACCTGCAAACACTAAATAGAGTTCTTACTTATGCTATGATTTAAACAGCTTTCATTTTATTTATACCCGCATTTTGGGTGAGGTGATATGTTGCAACAGTTTTGGATGAGGTGAACAAAACTTTCAACACAGGATAGAACACGAAATATTGGGGTATTAATTGGGTAAATTGAAGGTAAGAATGGAAGTAACTGCAGAGGGCCTATTGGCCCATATTTCTTGATGCTTCTATATTGGTGCGGAGTCTTGAAGTAGGTAGAATATAGTTGTGCATTAATTGGCTGTTGATTGCTGGTGGTGACTTCTTGATGTGTAGTGCCTCGCAGATGTCAACCCGCCTGCTATCGCTGTATCTATCGATGATTTCTGTGTTGTTTGTTAAGACTTCTCTGGTGATGGTTTGGTTATGGGAAGAGATTATATGTTCCTTAATGGAGCCCTGTTGCTTATGCATTGTTAATCGCCTGGAAAGAGATGTTGTTGTCTTGCCTATATACTGAGTTCTTTGAGGCTTACAGTCCCCAAGTGGGCATTTGAAGGCATAGACGACGTTGGTCTCTTTTGAAGCGTTCTGTTTTGTGTCTGGAGAGTTTCTCATGAGTAGGCTGGCCGTTTTTTTAGTTTTATAGTAAATCGTCAGTTGTATCTTCTGATTTTTGTCTGTAGGGATAACGTTTCTATTAACAATATCTTTCAGGACCCTTTCCTCCGTTTTATGAGCTGTGGAAAAGAAGTTCCTGTAAAATAGTCTAATAGGGGGTACAGGTGTTGTGTTAGTTGTCTCTTCAGAGGGAGAACCTCATGTGTTTCATGTGTGTGCGAGAGGCCGCCACATACAGGTGGTAATATAAGCCAGTATAAAGTCAAAGTCAGAATTGACAAGGATCTCTCGGTGAGATATCCTACCGATGTGTTTATTATTTATTTATTAATCATCTCTCTAAGATAAGGCTGGAGAGGTGCCGGATGGTTGACACGGAGACATCTCCTGTCACGCAGGGTGCAGTCGCACCTCCACAGATCTCCAGTATCATCTCTTGATACTGGTAATGGCTCCAAAAGGGTCACCACCACTTACGGGCTATTCATGCCCGTGCCACCTTTTGGTGGCTTCATCAATCGGATGGTTCAGTGTGTACACAGCCTCCGTGTGTGCGGCAGGTGGAGGGTAATACTGACTCACCTGTAGCTTCGGTTAGTATTGACCACTCGTAATAGTTACTCCCAACAAGTTTTAACGACATAATTGCTCTTACGTGGACTGTAGTTTGAATTTAAGAAAAAAAATATACACTATTTCCAATACGCTATCTACTATTGCCTCAGTAGAAATAGTAGATAGTGCACTATCTTTTTTTTTAAGATAGTTCAGTAGTTTTTAAGCCTGATCGCCGTGGTCTTTATTTACGAATATTGGGCAACCCGTCCTCCTAAGGGTGCCCCAACGTCTAGAAACTGCCGTACTAAAGTGGCCCTTATCCTAACCTACCAGAGGACCCAAAACAGAAAACGGGACAGTACGTGAATTTCGGCATCATTTTCTAGTACGACGATTTGGGTCTTAGGTCGAATATACGTCCAAATGCGACGCTCTGTTAAGAGGACGGGGTCGGACAAGCCAGCAGGATTCATGATCCAGTTATCCGAGTTCGTAAGATATTTATCCCTTCATGTCACGTACTTCAACCCGTCCTCTCATGTAACATTTGATCCTCAACGGACATCACACGGGGTACTAAGTACCCCCTCACCATTAACACGTTTTCTATACACTGATTGGGCTAGGTTAGGTTAGGTGGTTGGCTTGGGGGTCGTGAGGCTTCGTAATCCAGTATTTTGACTGTTGTGGTAACTCTTAAGCCGGCAACCTGCGTACTTGGCGGTTCAACCACTTGTTTATGAACCAACCCGTCCTCGCAAATTCGTATAGTCAATATTGACTTATTAAATACGTGTATAGGTGACATACTAAACATAATATTTACCTTGAAAAGCTTCATAGAAAACACCGACCTTACCTAACCTTGTTAGTATGTTAAGATAAGCATCTTATAGCTTCGTAATTACAATTGTTACTTAACCTATTACAAGATATACTTTATATCTGTAACTTATATTAAAGGTGTATTTTATGACGACATGTATTGATGTATTGTATTTTAATACAATAAATACAAGTATATATTTTAAGACAAATGCAAATTATCATATCAAGATATTAAATAAATGTTTAATAAGTTAATATAAACTATTATTTATTTAAACTAAGAGAAAGATTCAATGTTGATGGATTCTATGTTTTTTATTACTACATTTATTTACTAACACATAGTTCATCAATAATTAAAGTTGTCAGTTATTTGACAAATTTTATATATATATATATAATATATATATATATATATATATATATATATATATATATATATATATATATATATATTAAATAATTGAAATACTGAAGCGTAAGTTAATGTGTTACAATTAGGAAAAAAAGTCTTACTTAACTTTGTTAAGTAGCTTCTTTGAAATTGTGCTCTCTCTCTCTCTCTCTCTCTCTACACACATACCTGCCGATAGAACCTGTAATTAAGAACGCCTCTCTCCCACACTATGATGTGACACATGTCACCTTGAAGACACGTGCAAGAGGAAGTGTGTATCCATCACAGGGACACTTATCTGCCAACTACAATGTGTTGCAATATGTAGAGCACGCAAAAAATATTATTCAACTTGGAAATAAACTTATTCTATTAGGAAATAGGACATAAATAGCTGATATGCGCAGCGCCTGATCGACGGGACCTCACAGATATCGACGCTGATTAAATATAAATTCGATGATGAACGCAAATGTTTAATATGTCTTCTGGGGGCAGAGATGTAAAGGGAATTGTTACCACATCTCAAAGGAATATAGCTTGTGGATGAGCGAAGATATCACTAAACTCGCCTGTGTCCGGACACATGTATAAGATCGCCTGTGTCATGACACACGTATACTCCCAAAAATATCGCCAGTCTCCAGACAAAAACGTGTGATTGGTCAGCTCTCCTGCTGAACCGGCATCGTGATTGGCTATACGATAAGATGAACAATCTGGCCTTCTCTCCGATTAGTCAAAAGTAACGCCTCCACCCCCCCCCCCCCCAGCAAACTCAGGCACACATGCATAATCTGAAGTAGTCAAGGGATCAGAGGGAAAGCAAATTTCTCAGTCAACAGTGATGCTGTAACAAGCAGCACTTGTAAAATATACAAGGCATGCAATGGAGAGGGAAGACATGAGTGATAATCTATAACCTATCAGAGCTAGATTAAGAGGTTACAGAAATTACAGAAATTCTCACCAAAATACAAGTTAGTGAAGCAAGCAGGGAAAGTGAACACTACTGAAAGCTACATAAGTTCAAAATCGGATGTAATCGACGTGTTAGTTAGTTTAGTTCATTTATTATGCACCTCATACCCATCTTGTGGGCGGTAGTGGAAAGGGTTACAGAGGCACATAATGGGCTCAGGGACTGAACCCCACAATTCATTTAGCTAAGCAAGTTACAATCTTGATGAGCTAGTTACAAAATTCAATATAAGTCGTCACATCAACAATGGTTCGAGATCAAGTACAGGTTCTAAATCGACGTGTGAAAGTGATCTTTCACAACATTGCTCCAATGAACCACATACTAGCTGAAATTGGAAAACTGAGGCCCGGAAGGGATTAGCACAAGGTCTGTATTAGCCAGGACATGTTGAAGGAAGAGACGCCCCTCCAAACAAAATATCACAAGAAAGGTAAGTAAACATTCCTTAGAAGGGCAGCTAGCATCCCGGACAATGCACAAGCACAGGAAGGTCAGGCAACAGAGAATTTAACACAGAAATGTAACGGGTCAAGCCAGGTTATCATGGCACTCATCCACGGGTGAATACAACGACAAACACCCCTTCCCCCCTTGTGGAATTGGTCATGGAGCAGCCGCTAAACTACCTAATATTGACCCCAGATGAGACAGACATCGGGCATACAGAGTATGAGAGGCATCCAGTCTCATCATGCTAGAGTACATCACGGAGATGGTGAAACCAAGAAAGATGGTGAAGGAGGAGGAGGATCAGAGACATGGGGACAGCTGTGACGTGATGGAGTGAGTGAAGACCAATGGGTTACACAACTGGAAAGGGAAAACCATAAATGCATTGCTCAGAAATGTACAGATACAATGGAAGGGATGAAAATTCTCAAGGGAAAGCGCCAAGCCATTACGCCTATATAACACTGGGAAGGGTTCAGGGTAAGGATTTGGGATGGGACGAGGGGAGGGTAGTGGAACTCTTCATCACACTCAAGAGTTCGGTGGAGGAGAAAAGAAACTCCGTGGTTCAATACACAATGCAAGGAAGCAAAGCGGACAACTGGGAAAGTTTGGAGAAGTACAGAGAAGTAGGAACGGAGGACAACAAAGCAGCATTAAATAGAGCCAGAAATGAACACCCGTGAGTCGGAAGGGACGCTGAGAGAGAGGCATTTGAACAAGACACTGAACTGGGTAAGAGGCTGCCTGATAAACACAAAACAGAGTTACAGTCAGATACGACGTTTTGAGTTGGAGGAATGTAACAACTGGAGTTCCCCCCCAAGGCTCTGTCCTGCCTCCCCTACTGTTCATAACTTATGTGAACAACCTACCCGAAAGTGAGCTTGTTGTACATGCCGGTGTTTGCTGACGACGCAAAGCTATAATGAGAAATGTAAAACCGAGGACTGTAAAAAGTTATAGGATGACCTTGACAAACTCCATAAGTAAACAAATGGTTGCTCGATTTCAATCCCAACAAGTGTAAGGTAATGAAGATGGAGAGGGAGAAGGCATACCTAGCGGCATGTACACCGTAAGGGGAAGGTAGTTACACGAGTCGGAGGGAAAACAGGAGTTGAGAGGGATATAATTCTAACAGTATTTCCAGAGGCGCACACATAAACTAGGTAACACTGGCGGCACACAGCACGCTGACAATTATAAAAACTTAAACCAAGCCTCTTCCAAGGCCATCTAAGCAGCCCTTGTCAGACCAATGCTGGAATATACAGCACCGGCCTGGAATCCAGACCTTGTGGATTCCAAAAGCATGAAACAAAAATTAAAAATATACAAAGATATGCAACAAGATTAGTGCCAGAGCCAAGAGGACTAAGCTATGTGGCTATTAGCAAAACTAGACTCCAGAGCACCTTGCAGGAGTGAAGAAACAGGGGTGGTGACATGATCGCAACATACAAAATACTGAGAGGAACAGACAAGGTGGACAAATACAGCCTCTTCAAAATGAGAGAAAGTGGTAGAAAGGATACAAGTAGAAGCTGGAGAGAAAAACGAGTCGAAGAAATATGAGGACATTGTGGCAGCCAGCGTGGGAGGTCAACACGTGGAAGACGCTATAGAAGCCACCTCCACCCACACCTTCAAGACCAGATTTGACGAAGAATTTGACCGTCGAAATACTTCAAATATGACGACACAAGGCACAACAGAGCCAGTAGGCGGGGGGCATGAAGATGCTAGACATCACGTCAACGTTGTCATAGATAGGCAAGTACACGCGTCAATTACCCCCCCCCCTCCAGACCCCCCCTCAACACTATACAAGCACTAACGGTAAACACTGGTGAAACAGGCACCCCCTCCCCCCCCGCGCTCAGCACCCCCGCCAAACACAACACACCTGGCACTCTGGCACTCCACTTGTTCAGACCTGGCTTAATCAAGCCTGGCTCTGGGATCAAAGGCTCCCCCCCCCGCGAGTGTCTTACTGACACGAACCCGGCACCACTGGTATTGTTGGGGATGACGAGCGATGGCACCTTCGTTAGTGTTAAGTAATACTTATCCTAGAATCAATTCGTAAAGCCCGTTAGGGAGAGAAAATAATTTAGAAGTTAGACCATGCAAAGACAAGCATTAGAGGTGAGTCCCCACTGTTGGGTGGTGCTGGAGGGTGAGGGGAGTGTGGGTGTGGTGCAGGAGGGTGAGGGGAGTGTGGGTGTGGTGCTGGAGGGTGAGGGGAGTGTGGGTGTGGTGCTGGAGGGTGAGGGGAGTGTGGGTGTGGTGCTGGAGGGTGAGGGGAGTGTGGGTGTGGTGCAGGAGGGTGAGGGGAGTGTGGGTGTGGTGCTGGAGGGTGAGGGGAGTGTGGGTGTGGTGCTGGAGGGTGATGGGAGTGGGGTGTGGTGCAGGAGGGTGAGGGGAGTGTGGGGGTGGTGCTGGAGGGTGAGGGGAGTGTGGGTGTGGTGCTGGAGGGTGAGGGGAGTGTGGGTGTGGTGCTGGATGGTGAGGGGAGTGTGGGTGTGGTGCTGGAGGGTGAGGGGAGTGGGGTGTGGTGCTGGAGGGTGAGGGGAGTGTGGGTGTGGTGCAGGAGGTGAGGGGAGTGTGGGTGTGGTGCTGGAGGTGAGGGGAGTGTGGGTGTGGTGCAGGAGGGTGAGGGGAGTGTGGGTGTGGTGCTGGAGGGTGAGGGGAGTCGGGTGTGGTGCAGGAGGGTGAGGGGAGTGTGGGTGTGGTGCAGGAGGGTGAGGGGAGTCGGGTGTGTGTGCAGGAGGGTGAGGGGAGTGTGGTGCTGGAGGGTGAGGGAGTGTGGGTGTGGTGCTGGAGGGTGAGGGGAGTGTGGGTGAGGTGCAGGAGGGTGAGGGGAGTGTGGGTGTGGTGCTGGAGGGTGAGGGGAGTGTGTGTGTGGTGTAACAGTGAGCTGAGGGGAGTCGACAGTATATAGTGCAGCAGTGATCAGTGGCAGGTCAGGGGTATGCTGTATTAGCAGTGCATTTAACAGTGGCAAAGCCTAATTTGCATTCTCGTGTCAAAAGGTACACAACACACCAACAGGTGAACCAAGACAGCTTCACACACCAACAGGTGAACCACCAACACAGTTCACACACACCAACAAGTGAACCACCAACACAGTTCACACACAACAGGTGAACCACCAACACAGTTCACACACCAACAAAGTGAACCACCAACACAGTTCACACACCAACAGGTGAACCACCAACACAGTTCACACACCAACAAGTGAACCACCAACACAGTTCACACACCAACAGGTGAACCACCAACACAGTTCACACACCAACAGGTGAACCACCAACACAGTTCACACACCAACAGGTGAACCACCAACACAGTTCACACACCAAGCAAGTAACACACACGAGACAGGAGAGTCAGAGAACACAGCCAAGAGAGACTTTAAATATCTCTCATCCCCTTAACGCAGAGCCAAATCTGCTACTGATTAATGGCACTGTAGAGGCTGCCCGGAGTGGCACTCACGGCGACGTCCTTGACACTAGTGCCTGACACTCCTCTCGGGCCCAAGACAGTCCCTTGTCACTGCCAATATTCACTAACTAGTAACAACTCTAAAAAAAATCAGATCTCCCCTCAAAAAGATTCAGTTTTCTCTCCAAAACGTCTCAGTTCTCTCTCAGAAAATTTGGAATTTTCTGTAAAAAATTCAAATACTTCCATCCCTTCCAAGTTCCTTCCCTTCCCAAATTTACATATGCTATTCCCCCAAAGGTCAGAGTATGGACGGCACGCGGACGGGTCAACGGACTTGGCCATGGACGGTCAGAACACCAAATTACATCACGACTCTGAAACTAATTAAATACCTTCACGGTACGCTCAAAGGAAAGTGAAATTCCTTGACCATTTAAACGAAAAAAATAGACGTAGACAGTATATGAGAGAGAGAGAGAGAGAGAGAGAGAGGAGAGAGAGAGAGAGAGAGAGAGAGAGAGAGAGAGAGAGAGAGAGAGAGAGAGAGAGTGAGTGAGTGAGTGAGTGTGTGTGTGTGTGTGTGTGTGTGTGTGTTGGTGTGTGTGTGTGTGTGTTGTGTGTGTGTGTGTGTGTGCGTGTGTGTGGTGTGCGTGTGTGTGTGCGTGCGTGCGTGCGTGTGTGTTCACACACTTTACACTTCAACTTGATCCCTATACAAGCCGAACTGTCAAGAGATACCTGCAGCCAAGTTGACTGTCGAGCCATGACAACATATGTCAGGCTACTGACTGTGTTACTTGTCCCCAAACATATGTTTTGTTTAACACATCTCATTGTGATCAACTATAGAGCTGCAACTTCTCGTGTGTCATCTATCTTCTTCCTGTTTAGATTGTTAATCTACTTTCTTCGGAATCTACTGAGAGTTCTCGTCTATTGACGCTTTAAAGGAATCTATTTCATAGTTCAAAATTACATTCGATAATTGTCTTCCAGCATCTTATGAATTGAGATTGGAACTGAGGACCAATCAGTTCATCAATCAGAGGATCTAGCAGGTGACTTTTCCACAACCACCTGTCCCGTCACCCTTTTCCCCTCCTCCTCCTCCTAACCTTACAGCTCAGAGGTCCTCCCCACCCCCCCAACCATCGCCCCCCCTCCCACATTTACGGCCCAGCCCCCTCCCCCCACCAGGTGAACCACCACCCCACCTGACACGAAGCAATTACGTCATAACTTGTAAGTATACATGTCTCTCAACATTATATCTTATTACGACGCCACCCCCTGTGTTCTGCCACACCCTACTGTGTCCTGACACACCCTACTGTGTTCTGCCACACCCTACTGTGTTCTGACACACCCTACTGTGTTCTGCCACACCCTACTGTGTCCTGACACACCCTACTGTGTCCTGACACACCCTACTGTGTCCTGACACACCCTACTGTGTCCTGACACACCCTACTGTGTCCTGACACACCCTACTGTGTCCTGACACACCCTACTGTGTCCTGACACACCCTACTGTGTCCTGATACACCCTACTGTGTCCTGACACACCCTACTGTGTTCTGCCACACCCTACTGTGTCCTGACACACCCTACTGTGTCCTGACACACCCTACTGTGTCCTGACACACCCTACTGTGTCCTTACACACCCTACTGTGTCCTGATACACCCTACTGTGTCCTGACACACCCTCCTGTGTCCTGACACACCCTACTGTGTCCTGACACACCCTACTGTGTCCTGACACACCCTACTGTGTCCTGACACACCCTACTGTGTCCTGACACACCCTACTGTGTCCTGATACACCCTACTGTGTCCTGCCACACCCTACTGTGTCCTGACACATCCTACTGTGTCCTGACACACCCTACTGTGTCCTGACACACCCTACTGTGTCCTGCCACACCCTACTGTGTCCTGACACACCCTACTGTGTCCTGACACACCCTACTGTGTCCTGACACACCCTACTGTGTCCTGACACACCCTCCTGTGTCCTACCACACCCTACTGTGTCCTGACACACCCTACTGTGTCCTGACACACCCTACTGTGTCCTGACACACCCTACTGTGTCCTACCACACCCTACTGTGTCCTGACACACCCTACCTACATCATCTTGTACAATAATAACTATTCATCTACCTTAATAAAGTTAGCAGAGAATGTTTTAACTCATTTTATGTTATTTCATACATAGTTCCCTTTGTCCTGCTCGTCTGTTGACAACTTGTGACCCCAAAAAAACCTTGCAGAAGATTAGATGGTGTCCTAATCACTCGATTGATTAGAACAACTATCCTAATCAATCAAGTGCGAGCAGTGATGTGTGTGCCAAGTGCCACTGGATAACATCTGCGAGGTAAGGTGAAGGAGCCAATCACAGGAGAGGCGAATTACCCCCCCCCCTCCCGCCCCCACCTCAGGGAGCCAAGGTAAGCTCGCATCAACTATCCATCACACCTTGAGCAGTCTTGGAGTACAGTTGTGGTGTGTTAAGGTGATGTGAGTGCTTCCTGTGCCACTGTGAGGTGTGTTCCCAGGGAGGGAGGGAGGTCTAGAGTGGATTCTCAAGGGCGCAAAGCCAGGGTAGGTCGATACAGGGAAGAAGCTGTCACCCATGCAGCGTGTTCTCCCTCTCCACGGCACCGAAAGTCTCCAGTGGGGGGAAAGGGGGGGGGGGGAGGAGGAGGTCGGGGAACTAGCCGTACCATCGTAAAGGGCATCTCATCTTAAGGAGAATTTGTGCAGAGATTCGAGGTACTTTGAGGTGCCACGTCTGAAGTGTCACGTCTGAAGTGCCACGTCTGAGGTGCCACGTCTGAAGTGCCACGTCTGAGGTGCCACGTCTGAGGTGCCACGTCTGAAGTGCCACGTCCTGCACAAGCTTGAGAGCAAGACTGATGCTGGTGATCCGTCTTGATCACCACAACAGTTGCCTAACTCCAAGGGTACTT
>WNGS01008507.1:3401986-3412356 GCA_020271785.1 Procambarus virginalis
ATATTCCTGTTAGGTAAACAGACTCATTAGGTGAAGGTCAAACTTGCTACTTGTGTACTATCCAGGGATGAACCCGGGTCTCTCGACTGTAGCAAGTCGAGGAAATTAGCATTTGCATTTCTGTTTGCTATTAGCAATTAAACCCGTACAAGTCTTGTATTGTTCGAGCCCCTCTCCCCTTGTGTTGCTCCACAAGGTGGAGTAGATTGCAAGATATGTCCGCTTCCTTTTACTCGCTACTAAGCAATAGCTGCAGATGCGTCGACTGGACACACTCACAAAAGCGATTTTCCCACTCCAGGGAGCTGGCAAATCTCCGAGCAAGACGCAGGTTGGAATACTGAATGATTACTTGTGTGAGAGAGAGAACACCATCACTAGTACTCAAAGATAATTGGGGTTGAACACTATTCAGACCTCAGGGTGTGGTAAAGCCACACTATTCAGACCTCAGGGTGTGGTAAAGCTACACTATTCAGACCTCAGGGTGTGGTAAAGCACACTATTCAGACCTCAGGGTGTGGTAAAGCCACACTATTCAGACCTCAGGGTGTGGTAAAGCCACACTATTCAGACCTCAGGGTGTGGTAAAGCCACACTATTCAGACCTCAGGGTGTGACACAAAACCACACTATTCAAACTTGGAACAGTGTATTATAATTCATAGTAATTTGGTCACGTCAAGATATAATATCTACTGTTAATAATATAAATAATATATCAGTAATAATATTATAGTCAGGTCACGGGAGAATATCACGAGTGCCTCTACACAGATAATATTTCTCTGATGACTTAAGACATCCTCACATTGTTTGGGTCTTGATATATGAACATATCTATACTATTTACTTATCTAAATGCTACACCTGTTGTTTCAGGAAATTATATCATATAGCACGTCCCTCCCCCTCCCACTATACTGAGCCACGCCCCCCCTTTTGATGCTACGCCATGTGCCACGCCCCCCTCCCACTACGATAGGTGCCACGCCCCCCATATTACATAATGATAATATACATGTGTACAGGGTCGTGTTACCTCCCTCTACCCATTTTTATCTAAGTGGACACACCTCAGGTGTTGCTGGGGCTCAACACATCACTGGCATACAACATACAACACAGCCGAATGACTACAAATGAAAATACACAAGTGTACGAGCTTTCCACGGAACACCGGCAGCATGACGACACCTCACCACGCCCACAAACTGCCCTGCCAGCCGCACGGTTAGATTAAAAACTGTGACTCTGGATTCAGAGTTATATATATATATATATAATATATATATATATATTATATATATATATATATATATATATATATATATATATATATATATATATATATATACAGAAAAACCACATTTGAAAAATAGAGAATGCTTAACGCGTTTTCGGCTAATTCGCCTTCATCAGAGCAAAGTAGAATGCTTCGTTCTACTTTATTAGGTAATGCCAGAGTAGCGTTTGCGGTGGACGTTATTCTATTTACATGAACCTCTGGAGTTAGGTTTGGTGTTGTGTGTGTGTGTGTGTGTGTGTGTGTGTGTGTGTGTGTGTGTGTGTGTGTGAGTGTGAGTGTGTGAGTGTGTGTGTGTGTGTGTGTGTGTGTGTGTGTGTGTTCACCACACACTTATAATAAAGTGGTCGAGCTAGGCATTACATCAAGTGAGTGTGAACACCTTGATGGGAGATGTTCAGCTTCATCTGAACAACGACAGCTTCAATACATTAGATAATCAACAAAAATTATATAGTAGCTTTGAGAGATTCTCTCCTGAAGTTTTAACAATATAAGCGCTGGGTATTAGACAGGTGTAATTCATCACACCATCACATGCATAGACAGGTGTAATTCATCACACCACATGCACAGACAGGTGTAATTCATCACACCACATGCATAGACAGGTGTAATTCATCACCATCACATGCATAGACAGGTGTAATTCATCACACCATCACATGCACAGACAGGTGTAATTCATCACACCATCACATGCACAGACAGGTGTAATTCATCACACCATCACATGCACAGACAGGTGTAATTCATCACACCATCACATGCACAGACAGGTGTAATTCATCACACCATGACACAAAACAAGACTAACCCTTCAAAAGAGCAAGGCTCGTCACGTCGGATGATAATGGATGATAATGACGGTTAACATGTGCATGGAACATCAATTATTATTTTTATTTTGTCCTACACTCGTGACAGCGGGGTGGCGTGCCTGGCCCGCGTGGTGGACCTTAATGATGTAAGTGCTTTGGACGAGCACAGGGAGTGGGGAGAGTGGTGTTGGGGCGAGCACAGGGAGTGGGGAGAGTGGTGGTGTCAGTACGAGCAGAGTGAGTGGGGAGAGGGGGGGTGGTGTCAGTACGAGCACAAGAAATAATGTTAAAATATAAACATTTATGTATAAAAAGATGGCGCTCAACAGGGCTCAAATCGTCACTTCCGCCATGCCAACCCGTGACGTGAGATAACCAATCAGAGGGCGAGAATCTGAGTCTTGGCGCCAAACGTTCGTCCAGTCAGAAGGCGCCTGAACCACGTGGTGGCGCGCTGTGATTAGACTGACCAACGAGGCCCTTGTACCTTAACAAGAAGCTATATACCTGGTTGATGGGGTTCTGGGAGTTGTTCTACACCCCAAGCCCGGCCCGAGGCCAGGCGCGGCTTGTGAGAGCTTGGTCCCCATCACCCCCTCACCTCCCCACCAGGTATTGAGGGAACAACAGGCTACAAACAGTTGTTACAACAGCAGTAGCTGCAGAAATATTAATTATATAATATGACGCTAGCAACAGCGATGAGGAGGGGGGGGGGGCGGGAGGGGAGGGGGGATGGGGGTGTAGGAGGGGATGAGGAAATGGGGGTGGAATAGGGGGGAACGCTGAAATGGATCAGGAAGAAAAGGAAAAGATGACAAATGGAAATGCAGTGTAGAGAAGGGAAAGGGAGTTGAAAGGCTATTAAATGGGGAAAAGATATGCGATATATGGGACAGGGAAGGGTTACGAAAGGAAGGTTGAGAAAGGAGGTTACCTACCTTACCTAGAAGAAGAAAGAAGGAGAAGGAGAAGAAGACTAGACGGAGAAGAAGAAAGGAAATGAAGAAAAAACCAGTGAAGAGAAAATCATTATAATACTTGAAAGTCAATCCCGGCTTCACTACTGCCCTCTTCATTCCCTCTTCTCTCCCTCTATATGTGGGTGAGGGAGGAAGATGAGGATGGGGGGTGAGAGATAGAGGCCAACCTTATTGTCAAGAACAAATCCACGGCGCGCATCAACAGCCGACAGTGTGTAATTGAAATAAGTTTATTGAGGTAAAATACACACAAAGGGATGAGGTAGCTCAAGCTATTCTCACCCCGTGACAGTGTGAGTGTGTATGTGTATGTGTTGTGTGTGTGTGTGTGTGTACTCACCTAGTTGTGTTTGCAGGGGTTGAGCTCTGGCTCTTTGGTCCCGCTCTTTGCTGGCGCTGGCTCTTTGGTCCCTCGCCTCCCGTGTGTGTGTGTGTGTGTGTGTGTGTGTGTGTGTGTGTGTTGTGTGTGTGTGTGAGGGGACGAACAGTCTCACAACTCCCGCCTCACACTGTTCAGAACAGTGTGAGGCGGGAACCCTCATAAAGACGAAACCCACTCATACTCCTCACGCCAGAGGGAGGACGAGGGGAGGGTTCACTACTAATAAAAGGCTGGTCACCGCCGCCTCATCATAACTCACCCAGGAGGGAATACTATTCATCCCCAAACTCATTAACATTCTTTGTTGTCAGGTTCGAGGCCAGACCATCTCTTCGCCCGTTTTACCCAGCAGAAATTGGGGACCTGTTTAAAAAACCCACTAGAAGTAACCGGCTGTGCCCGGGACTCCTTGTCTCTCACGCCTCCTCTACCCCTCTTCTCTGCTCCCCCCCCCACACACACACTCTCCTTCCCTCTCCCTCAGCGCATAAGTGATACGATATGGCAAAAAAAATATATAATTATAATAATAACGCAGAATCGATTCATAATGATATTGGGAGATCAGTCGCGAGGGAAAGTTTGGCACAGTGTCACCTGGCACCTTGGGCGGGCAGCCACACAGACAGACATTTACAGATATGGAAGATTGGCAGTCGTGACCCATGGAAGCAACTGGTTCGAGGCTCTTACCCTTCAGCCCGTCCTCTAGAGCGTTCACACCGTCCCTAAACTGATGTACTAAATTGCCTCCGAACCCTAGCCCAAATGAGGACCCCCGCGTATAGAAAACGGTATGTATATATGTATATACATATAATATATATATATATATATATAATATATATATATATATATATATATATATATATATATATATATATATATATATATATCACACCCAAAGGTATGAGATGCCAGACCACAAAAAGGTAAGTGATCCAGGCGGAACATTTCTCAAAGTAAATAATGAGGATAAAAAGCGGTGAATACACCCCCAAGGCCCGTACTGTGAGGGCTTACTCCAGCCCTCTGTCCTTATGGCAGGGGGGGGAGGGGCCGTAGTTTCCCGGCCGAGGCGGAAACAATTGGGCAGAGTTTCTTTCACCCTGATGCGCTTGTTTACCTAGCAGTAACTAGTACCTGGGAGTTAGACAGCTGCTAAGGGCTGCTTCCTGTGTGTACTCACCTAATTGTGCTTGCGGGGGTTGAGCTTTGGCTCTTTGGTCCCGCCTCTCAACTGTCAATCAACTGTCAATCACACACAATGGTGTGTGTGTGTGTGTGTGTGTGTGTGGTGTGTGTGTGTGTGTGTGTGTGTGTGTGTGTGTGTGTGTGTGTGTGTGTGTGCGTGTGTAAGACAAATATATGTATTAGATATGTCTGAGGAAAGGAGGTCAGAAGCCAGTATATTAGATGATTAGACAAACCGACGGTTAGAAAGACGGGGTCCAAGAACTAACAGCTCACCCCTGCAGGCACAAATAGTAAATACACACACACACACACACACACACACACACACACACACACACCACACACACACACCCACACACACCACACACACACCCAGCTACAGTCATATAAAATAAAAAATGGCAGTGAACGAGCAAGTAACTGTTACGAAGTCGCATGTATATATTTACCTGGATCGTACACGAATGTGACGAACCTCTCCCCCCCCCCTCCTGCACCCTCTTCCTACCCCCCCCCACCCTCCCTAAACCTCAATATCTCTGCCCCCCTCCCTTCCCCAACCCTCACACATCCCTACCTCCAGCAGCTCCCCTCCCCCAACCCCCACCTCTTGCAACTTCCCCAACCCCTTCCTTCCCCCATTCCCACGCCCAACCGCCCCCAACCTTCACTGCAGCTCCGCTCCCCAACCTGCATTTGCTTCCACAACCTCCAATATACTTCACCTCCAACCCCCAACACAAATCATTAGCCATGCCCCCCCCCACCCTCTCCCCTACCCTCCCCTACCCTCTCTCTCCCCTACCCTCTCCCCTACCCTCTCTCACGCAACACCCACTCTCCCCCCTCCTCCCCCTCTCCCCTCTCATATCTCCCCCTCTAACATCTCCTACACCCCCCCCACGACCCCCACCTCCCTCTCAATAGCTCACAACTTACCGAACTTGACAGAAAATGGGTTATTTACCTCAATTTTTTTCTCAAAATGGTCTAGGCGTTGCCGAAGAGCGCGGAGGGTGGGGGGAAGGAGAGAGGGAGGAGGGAGAGGGGAGAGAGAGAGAGAGGGAGGAGGGAGAGGGGGAGAGAGAGGGAGGAGGGAGAGGGGGAGAGAGAGGGAGGGAAGTGAACGGAGGAAGGCGGGAGAGGGGGAAAAGATGGGTAGTGAACAGGAGAAGAAAAGCGATAACCTCCAAGCAAATGTTTAGCAACAGAAGCAGAAGACCAAATGGAGAATATACTATAACAGAGAACAGGAGGGAGAGGGGGGGGGAATAGGTTCCGAACGTGTTGGTTTCCAAAACATTATGAAGGATATACAGAAAGATGACATATAGGAGACAGGGATTATATACCCAACTACTGAACGAAATATTATAGAATCACTTATAAAAAAAATAGTAAATTAGATATACTGTCAGTCCAGGATATACAAATTTGATAACTTATAATTGGTAGGATTTGTGATAGGTATAAAAAAATAGTGTATGAATGTAGAAATACCCAATTAATATCCTTTTATACCCAGTTAACATCCACGTTATCATCGTGAATATTATGCACGGCGTGTCACCTTTCTTTTAATGACGTCTTCAACGTAACCAAACGCTTACGTTGAAGACGTAATTAAAAGGTGACACGCCATGCAACCCCTGAAGCAGCAGCCAGCACCTGTGGTCCTTGGTTCGATCCCAGGCGCCGGCGAGAAATAATGGGCAGAGTTTCTTTCACCCTATGCCCCTGTTACCTAGCAGTAAAATAGGTACCTGGGTGTTAGTCAGTTGTCACGGGTGCTTCCTGGGGGTGGAGGCCTGGTCGAGGACCGGGCCGCGGGGACACTAAAAAAAGCCCCGAAATCATCTCAAGATAACCTCAAGATCTCACGATAACCTCATCTGTACCTCCTCATCACACTCTTTCACAAGAACTTTTTCACAGCTTACAAATGGCAGAAAAGAGTCCTGAAAGACACTATTGATAGGAACCTTATCCCCACAGACACCAATCAGAAGATACAATTAACAAATATTACAAAAACAAGACGACGCTAACGATACATTGCCCCACCTGCAAGATTTCTCGCCCTCTAACTCAACCCATCAATGACGTCTGCAATCCACTCAAATGGAATTTGTGTGTGCTGTCGCCTGGTCTGACGTATTGCGGATATTCATGACTTTGGTGGACTGAATGAGATGGCATATATGGTTTTGGCATATATATATGTAATTCGATTAATATGATTGGTACGAATTGAGGTCGTTCGCACATATGTGAGCACATATACGTATAATCGTCTGTGTCAAGAGTAGTTAACAAATGGAATGCATTAGGCAGTGATGTGGTGGAGGCTGACTCCATTCACAGTTTCAAGTGTAGATATGATAGAGCCCAGTAGGCTCAGGAACCTGTACACCTGTTGATTGACAGTTGAAAGGCGGGACCGAAGTACACACACACACACCACACACACAACACACACACACACACACACACACACACACACACACACACACACACACACACACCACACACACACTACTTAAGTGACTTACACAGCAAGTAAGTACACAATAAGCACAAGAACTTACCTAGTTGTACAAGGTATGTACAACTAGGTAGATGTATGGTGTAGTGTGTCATGCGTCAGTACTGACAAATGCGTCATGCGTCAGTACGACAAATGCGTCATGCGTCAGTACAGACAATGTATGCGCGTCTGACCATGGCTGTCATCTACAAATGTATGTCAACGACAAATGCGTCATGCGTCAGTACTGACAAATGCGTCATGCGTCAGTACTAGACAAATGCGTCATGCGTCAGTACGACAAATGCGTCATGCGTCAGTACTGACAAATGCGTCATGGTCAATACTGACAAATGCGTCATACGTCAATACTGACAAATGCGTCATGCGTCAATGCTGACAAATGCGTCTTTCGGGTTGGTAACAGCTTGGCAACGTCGTTATCAGTTGTGAGTCGCGATGAGAACTGTTTTTCATTCATAACAGATTTTTGAAGCTAGATTAGTGAACATTTGGTCTTTGTTCATGAGGATGGGTTGTAGACAAGGCAACCCGTCCTCACCCCGCGAGTACACGGTGCATTGAAGGCAGATTGCCTGAGGATGGGATGAAATTTGCGCGTTCTTTGCAAGCATAATGTTTTAATCCGTCACTGTGTCGGGATTCAAGAAGCTGGCTTGCATGTTGTGCTTGTATTTAACCTGTTCTGTTTCTACGGTGCTTAAAGGGTAAATAAATGTTTTCTTACTTTGAGGAAAGTTACTGTGAGAGTAACTAATAGGAAAATGACGTTCATATATATATATATTATATATATATATATATATATATTATATATATATATATATATATTAATATTATTATATATATATCTATATCTTTCTAATAGTATATAATGAACTATTTAAGGTTCATTGTAGAGAAACGATGCTCAGACCTGTAAAACACTGCAAGGGATTGCAGATGACTTATGCAACACGATGATACAAAATATCAGCATGAAAATTGCTGCTGTAGAAGACATTTCTATAGTGTCTTCTCGCGGTGTTGCAAGAGTCACAGGTGAACTGCGATCCCTTTGTTGTGTTTTTACCGAGAGCGTGTATTGTGTTTTACCCGGAGCGATGTGTTGTGTGTGCACATGGCAAAGGGAAGGGGTAATCAGGTGTGGCCACTTGACGGTGAGTATTATTAACCTGCACGAGGTGGTGGTGGTTGTTGTTGTTGTTAAAGATTTGCTACCTGAAACAAAAGTCCAGGTAACACGGGCTATGGGAGCCCGTAGTGCTCTATAGTGGTGGTATACGAGGGAAGACAATAGGCAGAGCCTGGTAGAGCCCACCAGTGACCACTCCCTCACTGCTCTCTTTACTATCGCTCTGTACTCTCTCTCTCCACTCAAATTCAAATAAGCTTATTGAGGTATAAATTACACACAAAGGAATGAGGTAGCTCAAGACTATTCTAGTCTGTCCACTAGGCTCACAGTCTTTATAGGGAGTAAACCAAAGGTATTATATTGTCTGTCACACTTGTTCACCTCACCGGTTACTATAGAATTGTTTAACGTCGATGCACGATTGATCTCAGCCTCTTAGTTGGGACGTTAAATAAATCACTCCACTCCAGGGGTCACACTCCACTTGCCTCTTGACAGGCAAAATCAGGAGCATTTGGTTACTCAGACCTCAGCTCGTGTCATCATAGTCTCCTTCAATGGCTACTCCTCACACACGCACCGAGTTGTTATGAAGTCCTCTGGTCTGGTCAAGTCTGTCACTAGGCTTCGACGGTCAGTCCATTCGCGTGATCCCCCCAAGGATCCATAATGAACGGTACTTGCAAACTGCCCTCCCTGACAATCTGATAGGCTATTCGCGTCTCTTCTACTCTCAGCAGTCCCACCAACGACGATATTCGTATATGACCTTATCCAGAAAGGTCACCTTGGCGCCTCTCTGTAGTCAGAGTCCTGTTGCCTCTCCGTAGGCTCAACTTCTGCCACTTAAGATCCACACTCTGCCGATCCTGACGAGCAGCGCCCAAGGACACTACCTACCCGTCTCAATCTAGCCGAAGAGTAAGCCTGGGCTCACTCCCTGGAGCGGGCTCGGTGCCCGCCGATGACATAACAGAAAGCTCGTCGTTGATTGGCTGAGCACCTGAGCCCCCCCGCCAGTCATTCTCTTATGTCATATGAGCTTGAGGCTTCACACACCCCCAACCAAGCCCCGGATGTGTCGCTGCCCGCCTGGGCGCCATTTTATTTCACAATCTGCCTCAATCCAAACCTTAGCAGCCAAATATCACGCAATATTGTATATAAGACTCCTTTCTTTTCAACTTGAATCACATCTTGGGCCGTCTCCGATCTTTCTAGTTGGGTAAAAATGACAACTGAGACCGGAAAGGACTGTTATCTAGCCGGCGATCATAACCAGCTATATAACCATGCAAGATGAATACGTGTTGTATCGGAGGAGAAGTGGTGTGGGTACACCGAGTCGTGTCGAGAGTTTCTTTAGCCTCCTGATTTGAGCCAGGATGGTATATAAGCATGTATAAGTGGAGTGAGAAGTGTCTGGTAGCGTAAATAATTCTCCCTGCGGCCGCCTGCAGGGCGACGGGTGTTCGGAGGCCTGTTCCTGTTGACTCGAGCCTAAGCAGGGGTGGGACAATCGTGTCCCAGCCCGGTATAAACATCAACCTGGGTATTACAAGCCCACCACGTGGGGGTGGGGGACCGTACGCCACCCCGCTGTGTTAGGGTGTGACGAGGGGAGAAGGTTGTGAAGCTGTAGCTGGTTATGGTGGTTGGAACATGAGGGTGTGCTGGAGGACTGAGGAAAGCCAGGCTGGCCAGTGGAGATGGTGTGGGGGGTACCTTTGTTTCTCGCTCGCCTTCCTTTGTTTCACCTCAATCTTGGGCAATTGTTTTCTCAGGTCAATTGGGAGTGCGGTATATGTTGTTTGTAAGTAATTTAATCTGTTTCCCCACCCCCTCCTCTCGTCTGCTGTCTGTCTGCTGTCTTCTGTCTGTCTGTCTGTCTGTCTGTCTATCAATGTCCTGTCTGTCTGTCAGTCTGTCCACTCGTCTCTCTCTACATCTCATCTCTCTCTCATCTCTCTATCTCTTCTCTCTCTTTCTCTCTCT
>WNGS01008507.1:3432359-3442722 GCA_020271785.1 Procambarus virginalis
ACACCCACACACACACACACACACACACACACACACACACACACACACACACACACACCACCGGTGCCTCAGGCCATCCCACACATCCCTACACATTTCCCGTCATCAGTTGACCTCTTGGGGTCAATGAAAGCATTCCCCACCACCACTACACTCTTCCCACACTCCACTTGCGACAGGAAATATACAGACCTTCTCTAGAACATGAATGTACGGCTATAAATCTTGATGCTTCGGGCACAATGAATTAAGAAAAATCATAATATTAGAATAAAATTGGAGCGGTAGAAGAAAATTTATCACTACATCTTCAGAACTTGCAAGCCTAAGAAACCGAAGGGGGGGGCTCACTCCCCCTCCCCCTCTCGAATAATTCATAGCAATTTGACGTAAAAAAATCCCCAAACGTCAAAATACGATGGACTATAAATCATAGCGGCTCGCTAAATTGACGGCGGTTGCGTTTTCTACCTGTGGGTCTTCATTCGGTTAGGTTAGGACCTTAATACATCATTTGTGTAACGTGACAGGTCGAGAGGAGTGACTGGTTCTTGAAGGGGAAGGGGGTCTAGGTGGGGGTGGGGGTTCCTCAGAGGTGCATATGGGGGTGTCTTCAAGTATCCGAACCCCCCCCCCCTAACAACCTCATCCGCCCAAACAACCCATCTAACAGCGTCCACTAACAGCCCTCAACTAACAACCCCCACTTACAGTCCCCACTTACAGCCCCCACCGCCCCGCACCTACATTCCAAGTGGCTGTAAGTTATGTGTCGTTTTATCGTTGCGAATTAGAAGTGAGGCAGCGTGGACGGCTGCTCACACGCAGGACACTGCACGGGTCGAGCCTCGTCACCGCTGGCCATCAACACGCAACTTGTCACACTGTTACGTCTGTCTAAAGGAGCCCAAGGTTGCCTTGCTGACCCAACCTGCTCCTCCATTTAATAGGGGTTTCCCCACGCCCTTGACACCATAGTAGGGTGTCCTGCGAACTTGACACCATAGTAGGGGTGTCCTGCGCCCGTGACACCATAATAGGATTGCCCTGCGCCCGTGACACTATAATAGGATTGTCCTGCGCCCGCGACACTATAATAGGGGTTGTCCTGCGCCCGTGACACTATAATAGGGGTGTCCTGCGCCCTTGACACCATAATAGGGGTGTCCTGCGCCCGTGACACCATAATAGGGATGACCCACGCCTTGACACCACAATGGGGTGTCCTATTATGTCATGGCGTCTTGACACCATGAGAGCCGAGCCCAAAACTCCGCTCACAATGTTAAAATGTAAATAAATGTGAAAAAAGTATATGTATTTCTGGGTGATGGTTGGAGAGCTGATGCCTTGTGGGACCTTTGTTTTGTTATGAGTTTTAAGATTTGACTCCTTCTCATAAACTTCTAAATTATTTATGTTTCTGTAAAGCTTAAATGGTGTAAAGAGGGCTTAATAAAAGGGTCTTGTAGGGAGAGGAAGAAGGCCCTCTGACGCCTTCTGTCTAAGGAAAGAGAGAACGTCATGTTCCGCTCGATGACGTTCTCTCTTTCCTTAGACAGAAGGCGTCAGAGGGCCTTCTTCCTCTCCCTCTTCCACTGACGTTTTCCAGGGTCTTGTAGGTGTTTTCACTAATAGGTCGATTAATTTTCGTAGCTTGATGGACGACAACGGAATTCCTGAAGGGTTATCATATTACTTTCGTGACGTTAGTGGAGGTCGTTGACATTCCTCACTTTTTGGATAATTGGTTCCACCCGACGGGTCCGTCAGCAGCCGGGATGTTGACTGTCTAAACACGGGAGGACTGACTGGGAACCAATCCTAAACTGTTTGCTCCCGGTTGCCCTAGCGGTAATTGGGGACATGGTTGTAAATAGATTGGCGGGTCGTGTTCCATAGAAATTCTAGTAGAGTAAGATTTACCAAGAGTTATGGGAATGGAAAGGTCTAAACCTGTTGAAACAGGAGTCAGAAGTGGTGTATGCGCCCCTGTGTAAAGAGAGACAGTCCTGTGAGGCGAGTGAACGAAATGGTCACGCCGTAGCAGCTGTACTGGCTACGGGCTCACCATAGTCCGTGCTACTTGGAACTTTTTGTTCCAGGTAGCGAATCTTTAACAACAACAGCTGTACTGGACGGAGCGAGTATCCAATTATCGAAGGATCCTTATCAAAGCTCAGAACTTACAACTTATGAAGTCATATTCTTTATATGATCGAGTAACTCCATAAGTTTCAATATATAATTCCTCTGAGACCGTTCAGTAATATGGCTGAGAGTCAACAGCCCATCTTACTAGTTAATTAACATCACACTCAGAGGTGGAGTGCATTGGTAACACTTAGCCGGAGAGTTCTTCCAGAGGTCCACAACACTTGAGACATCGTAATGAGACATGCAGGAGTGACCGCGTGACAGTATGTCGTGTCACCTTGTGTCAGTGTGATTACAGATGTTCAGAAGAATGCTAATAAAATATATTCTCAGAAAATACTTTTACTGAATAGACAATTGATGCACCAAGACAGCCTGTCCCCCTTGAACTGACGTCACACAGCCCCATGGCTAGGCACAGGTTGCAAACTTGTCACTGTCTATGTACTCAACCCATCAGTGCTAAATGATGAGCAACAAAATTGACAAGGCAACATTCAACTTGTCAACCATCTCTCTCTCTCTCTCGATACGTTGGGTAGTGAGATTAAAAAAGCACATTCTCTCACATGAAAATCGTCTTGGCGAATGTCCTTGCGTATGTTTACTGAAGTGTAATCTAAATATGTCCGAGGAAACATTAAGATAGGTTCATAGAGCATATATATGTACTTAATAACATGACCAGGTGCTGCTGCTCTGTGAGGAGTGTTCAGGCAAAGGCTTAACCACAGGGAAGTCCTATTTAGTGAGTAACTTTGACATTTTTACATATTACAAAATATGACAGATTTGTGATTTAGAAATGTTAACGAGCTGTCAATAAAATTAAATGTGTTTTAATATCGTGATTAGTTGGTATTAGCAGGTGGAGTCGCCTGGCCAAGCATGGCTGGGAGGTGGGGCCACCTGCCCCAAGAAAATAACTCTGTGAAAATAACATTATATGTTTCTTCCTTGTAGATAAGTTTTTTTTCTGCACGAATTGAAAATAGTTGTCATTTGGGAAGTTAGGTTAGGTTAGGTTCGGAAGGGAGGAATTGGATGTCCTCTCACGTAGCTAGAGGGGTCTCGTAGAGCAGTGGGCTCCGTTCTTGACTAACATTCTGGAATCCGCTCAATTAACAGTTTAGTAAACAAAATGATCAAATATGAAACAATTGAATGGTTAAGGAGTAACTATCAAAAGTGATAAGCCAGTATGACTAAGAAAATCACAAAGAAGCCTCTGAGATAATCACAAAGATCTGATAATTTTTTGGTAAAGTTTTTAAAGTTTTGAACTTGAATTATTTTGTCACATACTGAAACGTTCTCAAGAAATCACCGTGCAATGTGTCTTGTACGGTAACTACCGCTGTGAGCTTGATGCATCGGTTGACGCCCATGATTACGTGCAGCACGTGACTCATGACGTACCAGGCATGGGGGGGGGAAGGAAGGAATTATCAGGGGGAAAGCGCCAAGCCATTACGACTATATAGCACTTGGAAGGGGGTCAGGATAAGGATTTGGGATAAGACGGGGGGAAGGAATGGTGTCCAACCACTTGGACGGTCGGGGATTGAACGCCGTCCTGCACGAAGGGAGACCGTCGCTCTACCGTCCAGCCCAAGTGGTTGGACTCTGGGTGCACAGGTAGAAACAAGAAAGGAAGGCGAGTTACCTGGTGAGGTGTGGAGGACGGTGCTGGCGCCGGGGCTGAGGTAGACCGGGTCTGCGGAGCTGGAGCCTGCACGCCCCTCGCCCTGCATCCTCACCAGCTGCCCCAGCGCCGCCCACGGCGACTCCGCAGCCTTCAGCTCCTTCTCCGGGGAAATCACCAACTCCGGCGTCACGGCTCTCCGGGCACCAGTCACCGCGGGTGACAACGATGGGTTCCCCCGCGTCCGGGCTGCCTCCTGCTGCTGCTGCTGCGTCTGCTGCTGCTGCGTCTGCTGCTGCACGGCCGCCCCGCCCCGCTCCTCGTGCCCCGCCTCGGCCTGGCGTGCCCCATCCGGCTGACACTCGGCCCTGCTGCACAGTGCCCCACTTCGTAGCAGCGTCACCAGCCGCCCCAGAAAGGTCCGCGCCGCCCCCAGGAGGCTACACCCGTCCTGCTGTGCCTCCGGCGCGGGGCACAGCGGCTGCTGCTGCTGCTGCTGCTGCTGCAGCAGGTGCCGCTGACTGAAGGGCACGTGACCCACCTGCTTCTGGAGGTCCCCGACGGACAGGTGCTGCAGGGGGGCGTCCCGGGGGGCCGGACGCCGCAGGTGTTGAGGGTCAGCTCCGGCTTGTGGTTGAGGCAGATGTCGGTGATGATGACGTCATTGGGGCCCGGGGCCCCCGCCTCCCCCCGCACGGTCCACACGCGGTCCGGCTTCTCGGCTTCCGGAGACCTCCCCAGCCGGGTGAAGCGATCCGGCAGCTGCCGCAGGTGGAGGGGGCGGGGCGAGGGTCGGGCCGGGGGTGTATGCATGCCGGGGGGCGGGGGCGGCGGCGGGCGCGCCCCCGGGGCGGTGCTGGGGTGGCGCACATCCGGCTGGGGGCCGCCACGCACAGCACACATGGGATCACCATCCGTCTGGGCCTCGGCCTCGCCCCGCGGCCTCTGCTGCCCCCCAGCCCCCGTGCCCCAGCAGCCCCGCCCCGCACTGCATGACCCGGCCCCACCCAGCTGATGACGTCACAGCCGCCCCCGCCCGCCTCACCCCATCACGCCCCGCCGCCGCCGCCCGCCGCCCACCCGCGCCCCGCCGCCGCCCGCGCAACAAGTGCCTCACTCCCGCCACTCTTACGCGCCTCGCTCGACACCTCGCTGTCTCCCACGGCTGCCAGTCACCGTGGGAGGGCCCAGCCGCCGTGGGAGGAGAGGGGGTCAGCGTGGAAGGAGCGAGTTACCACGGGAGGAGTGGGTTAGCGTGGGAGCTCGGAAGGGGGCGTATTAGCATGGGAGTGAAGCGTCGGCATGGGAGGTGACATGAAAGTGAGCACCGTGGGGGACAATGTAGGGCAGACGGCCAGTGAGGGATCACAAGAGACAGCAGCAGCAGTGGGAGACATTTGCGTAGCGGCACGCAGACTCTCTGATCCAGCTGTCCCAACCTCTCATCTTTCTCAATATCACTCGCAACACTCACGTAAGGCAGCTAACGTAGCACTTCGTTGCTCCAGCGCACATCTGCACCATCTTCTGCAACAAAAAAAACAGAGGAATATTAACGTCCGCACCACAACTAAAAATTAGCGCGGAAAGCCACACTGTGCAAACAACAGTATGAATCTACCGGTAATTATCCCCCCCCCCCACAGGCAGACAACGGTATGATAGTTGGAGTAGTAGTAGTAGGCATCCATCAGTCTCAGGAGACTATGGAGTTGCGCTCTGGTTGTCGGTCTGGAGTGGCCTCTACAGGGCGCAAAGCCAGGGTAGGTTGATTCGGGGGAGAAGCTGTTACCCAGGCAGCAGGTCCCCCCTCTCCACGCGCTGAAAGTCTCCAGCGAAGAAATTGATATAACGATAATTACAGTGTCTGATAATCTAAACTTGACATACGAGGTAGTTCAACTAAAGACTGTTTTAGGTTATTCTGATTTTAATCCTTAAGTTCTATTTTGAGTTTGTTGACAATAGTGGTTAGATATTTACAAAAGGAGCAGAGCAATTAGGTAAAGCCTCTGTTAATTTTTTGTTATTATTTTGCCCCGAGGGGCGAGTTTATTGGGCAGCGCCACTCATCTTGTGAGTGGACACACCTGGTTGATGGGGTTCTGGGAGTTCTTCTACTCCCCAAGCCCGGCCCGAGGCCAGGCTTGACTTGTGAGAGTTTGGTCCACCAGGCTGTTGCTTGGAGCGGCCCGCAGGCCCACATACCCACCACAGCCCGGTTGGTCCGACACTCCCTGGACGAAACAATCTAGTTTCCTCTTGAAGATGTCCACGGTTGTTCCTGTAATATTTCCTAATATAATACACCACCATAGCCTCATGTTCAAATCCGTTATCATGACGCACCCCCTCCCCCTTCAAACCACCTGGATCGTTATCTAGAAATTTGTGATGGTCAGAAAGCGTATTACGGTTCCAGTAATAGTCTACATGTAAACCTTTGGCCTAAACAAATATTATCAAGTTATAAGTTTATTGTATTATAAATCTGAATTTATAATTTCTAAACAACAAAAAATAATAATTATCAGGTATAGTGTATACTGTACAATAGGGGTGAGAGAAAGAGCATAAGAATAACATAAACAGCAGAAGGCATATTGACCCATACGAAGCCCCTCCTATATATATATATCCACCCATATAGAAGTGGAGGGGGAGGGAGGGGGGTAACAAATTACTGTACTAGCAAGCTATGAAAGATCAACAACGCCGATCGTGACAAGCGTTCATGAATCATATCAGATGTTAACGAAAATATTTGCCTCCAAATTAACTCAACGGCCAGCCAGCCAGCCTTCAGCACGCCAGCCAGCCAGTCAGCCAGCCTTCAGCACGCCAGCCAGTCAGCCAGCCTTCAGCACGCCAGCCAGCCAGCCAGCCAGCCAGCCTTCAGCACGCCAGCCAGCCAGCCAGCCTTCATCACGCCAGCCAGTCAGCCAGCCAGCCAGCCAGCCAGCCTTCAGCACGCCAGCCAGCCAGCCAGCCAGCCAGCCAGCCAGCCAGCCAGCCAGCCTTCAGCACGCCAGCCAGCCAGCCAGCCTTCATCACGCCAGCCAGTCAGCCAGCCTTCAGCACGCCAGCCAGCCAGCCAGCCAGCCAGCCTTCAGCACGCCAGCCAGCCAGCCAGCCTTCAGCACGCCAGCCAGCCAGCCAGCCAGCCAGCCTTCAGCACGCCAGCCAGCCAGCCAGCCAGCCTTCAGCACGCCAGCCAGCCAGCCAGCCTTCAGCACGCCAGCCAGCCAGCCAGCCAGTCAGCCAGCCTTCAGCACGCCAGCCAGCCAGCCAGCCAGCCAGCCTTCAGCACGCCAGCCAGCCAGCCTTCAGCACGCCAGCCAGTCAGCCAGCCTTCAGCACGCCAGCCAGCCAGCCAGCCAGCCAGCCTTCAGCACGCCAGCCAGCCAGCCAGCCAGCCTTCAGCACGCCAGCCAGCCAGCCAGCCAGCCAGCCAGCCTTCAGCACGCCAGCCAGCCAGCCAGCCAGCCAGCCTTCAGCACGCCAGCCAGCCAGCCAGCCAGCCAGCCTTCAGCACGCCAGCCAGCCAGCCTTCAGCACGCCAGCCAGCCAGCCAGCCTTCAGCACGCCAGCCAGCCAGCCAGCCAGCCAGCCAGCCAGCCAGCCAGCCTTCAGCACGCCAGCCAGCCAGCCAGCCAGCCAGCCTTCAGCACGCCAGCCAGCCAGCCAGCCAGCCAGCCTTCAGCACGCCAGCCAGCCAGCCAGCCAGCCTTCAGCACGCCAGCCAGCCAGCCAGCCAGCCAGCCAGCCTTCAGCACGTCAGCCAGCCAGCCAGCCAGCCTTCAGCACGCCAGCCAGCCAGCCAGCCAGTCAGCCAGCCTTCAGCACGCCAGCCAGCCAGCCAGCCAGCCTTCAGCACGCCAGCCAGCCAGCCAGCCAGCCAGCCAGCCTTCAGCACGCCAGCCAGCCAGCCTTCAGCACGCCAGCCAGCCAGCCTTCAGCACGCCAGCCAGCCAGCCAGCCAGCCTTCAGCACGCCAGCCAGCCAGCCTTCAGCACGCCAGCCAGCCAGCCAGCCAGCCTTCAGCACGCCAGCCAGCCAGCCAGCCAGCCTTCAGCACGCCAGCCAGCCAGCCAGCCTTCAGCACGCCAGCCAGCCAGCCTATCTGCTCACCAGCAACATGTCAGCAAAGGTCAACACAAAATCAAATATTATAAGCATGTTTTTCCAAGACAAACAGAAGATGATTTAGAGTCAACACCAGGGAAGCCTCGTATAAAAATAAATAGTTTGGAACACTTTGAAACCTGTAGAAATGAAACCTACGATAGGAATAATTTCGATGCTGTGGGCAGATGGGCGCGCTGTTTTCCGACAGGCTGATCGTCGGAAAGTGACGTCACTAACTTCTGATTGGTATAGTTCATTGGTATAGTGGTTACGGTACTCTGTACGCCAAGGGGTGATCCTGAATGGCAGGGGTTCGAATCCTGGTCTGGTCAAATAGAGATCTTAGTGATTAATAGCAAGCGCGTTCTTGCAGCCTTAGTGTCATATATGTATATATTGTCATATGTATATATACACATATGATATACATATATAAGTCCCCCTAGTTGCCAGCCTCGTGATTGCAGCTTGCTGTCTGCACAAGTTGAAGTACAGAAAAGACCTGTAGGGATATCACACACAGAGATCACACTAACGTGATGCATCAAATGTTTCAACAAATTTCAATCCTTTTTACCCGTCGTAGCTCAGTCGATTAAGGCAGTGTCTGGGATGCTCCCGGACGCAGGTTCGAATCCTCGTCACGGCCCCTGTGGATTTGTTCCTGTAGGGTATATGTTTGTAAACAGGGTTTTTGAACCAAGGAATCATATCACCGGGAAACATAACAGACAATCGCTGCAAATGGTCCAAGTGTAATTTAAACATGAATACTAGCCTAATGGATATAAATAGGAGCTGCTTCGAATGTGTCATTGGGCATTCTGCGGTTGCTTAAATGATTTTATTCTAAGTTCAATTTTTTTTTTTGGTACAAAATTTTGTGTCACTTGCTATATTTTGGCGGTAACAGCCTGGAAAACACTGCCGGGTTCCTACAACACAAACTGAACTGAGCTACAGTAACGTTTAATTTCAACGTTTTTAAATACTATTCAACGTTGCTTCTACGCTGAATTACATTACGCTGGGATAGTACCCGCCGGGATAGGCTACGCGGGATAAACCGAAAACCGCCGCTATCCTGATTTTGAACGATGTCACCACTGACGTCGCCAGCAGCGACGATCCTGGTGGACAGTGCCCGAAACACACTGAAAACGCGCTAAATTAAAACTTCTGAGAACTGTTGTGATAAATAGAATCCACTTTCCAAAATTTATATTCTTCAATATTGAAACTGCTGCTGCCGATAGAAAAGATGAATGGCTACAATAGGCTTGAACACATACTATTTTCTGTAGCGTATCACCTCTAAGGTTCGCACAACGAATTATTTCAGATGCAGAGAACAATTCATCAAGCATTTACGAAACCTATACATCATTCCTTAACAACAGCGGCTTTGTTTACATTTAATAACTGGTTTAATGGCTTGAAAGCACTTAGAAAGCGCAGCCTCGGCAACCAGAGCGCAACTCCATAGTCTCCCAAGACTGCAGGATGCCCACTATTGCTTTTAACAAAAGCATTGATTGCGAAGTTTCTCACATCTAAAAATCACACGAGAGAAAAGCCCAAGACATCACCCTAACACGAGAAAAGATGCAGACAACACTTGTATAGTAGACAAAACGCAAGATGTAACAAGATTAAAAATTCTTGAAGCCCTTCAAGAATAAATATATATATATATATTTATTCTGTACCCAGAACGCCACCGCTTGCGTCCACCACCCCCATCCCCCCCACCACCCCTATCCCCCCCCCACCACCACTATCCCCTCCTCCTCATAACAGTAATAAACAAAGGGGACTGATTGGGAGAGGAAGAGGGGAGGAAAAATGGACAGAGGGGTGAGGGGTCGGCCTTCCCCCCCTTCCCCCCCCACATCACCCCCCCCCTCCCCCAATGCTGTGGACCCCAACAGTTAAGCTATAATCACCCCCCCCCCCGTCAAGTTATTTCTATATCTATTTTAAGACTTCATGAACCACCAACATTAAACTATGGCGTCATTAATAGATCAGAGCGTTGGAATGGCGCGGCAGACTGTGACGTCACTTATGACGTCCAGTTATGACGTCACAGTGGAGGGGGTGGAGAGAGGGGAGGGAGAGAGGGGGGCCGGCCTCTGAACACGCCTCCCCTCAGAGGCGCTTTGTCCGGAGGTCATTAATCACAGAACAAGCTAATGGGGCTAATTGGCAAGTGTTCCTACGATAGCCAGTGACGTCACCAGCCCTCCAAGCACGTGCCCATGGAGGAGGAACTTCAATTTTGGAGTGTGGGGGGGGGGACTGGTATATAATGCGGGTGAACGGATGGATGAGGAGGATATGGATGGATGGATGAACGAGTGGACAGATGAACAGACAGCCGGAAGGTTGATAGCAAAGGTATTTACTCACCACCGAGTTAGGTTATAATCT
>WNGS01008507.1:3445347-3476391 GCA_020271785.1 Procambarus virginalis
GGTTAAGAACACTTAATGAACCAGAACGTCATGGACCTCGTTGGGTTAAGAAGACTTAATGAACCAGAACGTCATGGACCTCGTTGGGTTAAGAGGGTCCTTATGAGTTAGAAGATAACGTGTAATATGAAGAACAAGAGGCGTGAGGATCAGATGGTTCTGATATGTAGTGATTTGTTAACACCAATCAAATGCCCCCAGTATTGTTATGGAAAAGCTGTGCTTGATATGGGACAATAATTGCACTTATGTCTGTGTAATAAATGTGGCCAACACCATAGTAGAATATATATGTGCAGACCATGAGTCACAATAACGTGGCTGAAATATGTTGACCAAACCACACACTAGAAAGTGAAGGGACGACGACGTTTCGGTCCGTCCTGGACCATTCTCAAGTCGATTGTGTCGAAACGTCGTCGTCCCTTCACTTTCTAGTTTGTAGTCTTGTCAACAGAATATATATGTGTTTATGTGCCTCTCTTAAAGTCACGTGGTAAGCTTATCCCATCAAAGCTCGCAATCCACCTAGACCAATTCCCCAATACACTAATGCCTACACCGTTCTACCGTCACTTAAAAGCAATTATACTTTAATCTGTTCGCTTTTTCCTACATATATTTAAATTTGGGCTTAATTAAATTTCATCCAATTTGGAGGGGGAACAGATTTAAAAATGGCTAAATTAATTGCGTCTCTTTCATATATAACTGTGCTGTAGGTCAGTTATTTCGGGCTCGGATCCTTGACACTGTTTTGTGATTTAAAACTGTTGTAAAAATTAATTGCTGTCCTCAAATTACACATAGAACAAGCCAATGAAATTTAAATTTTATTCATAGAAGTTGAGGCTTCTCGCGGTGTTAACTAGTTCGTTTTAACACATCAGAACGACCCTTTGAACTTGTTATTTACTGAGGAGTTCACTGGTTGAGACAGAGGGCGCTCCGTGACCCCTGACCTCAACGCAGGTCAATGCATTTTACTTATTACAGACGATAAGCATCTTCCGATGTGATTAGGGAATTTGCACAATCGTATTTTATTTCAGTATATATATATACATGCTATCAGGGGGAGTATCCGGCATTGTACCTTACCATGCGGTGGTTCAAGGTTCCTGCGGCCCGGTCTCTGACCAGGGGCTAGATTCACGAAGTAGTTACGCAAACACTTACGAACCTGTACATCTTTTCTCAATCTTTGGCGGCTTTGTTTACAATTATTAAACAGTTAATGAGCTCCGAAGCACCAGGAGGCTGTTTATAACAATAACAACAGTTGATTGGCAAGTTTTCATGCTTGTAAACTGTTTAATAAATGTAATCAAAGCCGTCAAAGGCTGAGGAAAGATGTACACGTTCGTAAGTACTTGCGTAACTGCTTCATGAATCTGGCCCCAGGCCTCCCTGTTGATGGTCTGGTCAACCAGGCTGTTGAACGCGACTGCTCGCAACCTGAATCACGTACAGCCTGGTTGATCAGGTACGGAATAGTGTCAACCCCCCCCCCCTCCTCAACCCCCTGAAAGGAGAGCGACGGTTGAATTTGCGCGCCAAGTCGCCGGCGAGATAACCGGTTAACATGACGTCACAGATGATAGCGAGGCTGTCAGGCCATTACCGACCCTCAGTACCGTAACACATGGCTGGAGGTCACAGCCCTGCAGGGCACTGCACCGCAAGCTTGCACGTTACAAGTCGCCCTCCTATTACAGATACATAACATTGTTGTTTTTTCCACCGGTAATCAAATTTGTGATTAATTATAATCGGCCGACTAAACTGAGAAAGCGTCAGAGAAAGAATTTTGCATTCGAAGCACAAGGCGTGACAGCGGTGTTTTGCGGATTCACGTGATTTCCGATAGCAATCTGTCCGTGCTCGGTCAGGTAAGCCGTCTCTTCTCCAAGGCGAGTCAGGTAAGCCATCTCTTCTCCAAGGCGAGTCAGGTAAGCCATCTCTTCTCCAAGGCGAGTCAGGTAAGCCGTCTCTTCTCCAAGGTGAGTCAGGTAAGCCATCTCTTCTCCAAGGCGAGTCAGGTAAGCCGTCTCTTCTCCAAGGCGAGTCAGGTAAGCCGTCTCTTCTCCAAAGCGAGTCAGGTAAGCCGTCTCTTCTCCAAGGCGAGTCAGGTAAGCCGTCTCTTCTCCAAGGCGAGTCAGGTAAGCCATCTCTTCTCCAACCCGAGCCAGAAAGCCAACTTTTCACCTGCCAGATCCAACTCAAAACAATAGATTGAAAGTTTCTCCAATTTTGAACTCTGTCCACAGCGAGGTGCCCGCATGGTAGTGGCGGCCTCCAGGACATATTGCACACCACAAACACACTCATATTCAAGCTTCAGCGAATGATTGTAACAAAAATGTATCACTCCATGCAACAAAATGGTAGAGAAATGTAATGCAATCACACGTTGAAATTACTAAGTAATTCAGTTGCAACATGACCGGTAGTTAGGGATTGCCTCGCTGGCAGTTATTACACACAAGGCAATACACACGAACACTGGCAATTAGTGCGACAATGGAGAAGGCGAAGCGTCGTGCACTGGACGAATATTTGTCGTCAGTGAAACAAATCCAGCATTGTCCCGGCTTGGCCGCGGTGTTTGATGTTGAATGTAATTACCAACGTATACGGGTGTGTGGTGTGTGTGTGTGTGTGTGTGTGTGTGTGTGTGTGTGTGTGTGTGTGTGTGTGTGTGTGTGTGTGTGTGTGTGTGTCACAGGTGTAGAGGAGGAGACGGCCATCATGTGGGTTTATTGAAGATAAATACAGAACTCTTAAACTATTTATAAGTCGATTCACTACAAAATATCACTTGTCTCCCGATACAAGTGTAAAATAATCTAAGGTGTATATCGTTGTATAGACCATGAATGAGCAAGAGGGCTTTAATTGTGAAGTTAATCATGGCTGAGAATTATAGAATTAGCCAGTAGGCTTAAGCCGCAATATACGTCGCCAATCAACACAACTGAGGGGAAAGCTTACATGGTAACAAATGAACCACTGTGGATCTTATCTCCTTGCGCGACATGTAAAGTGTATTTGTTAGCCCCCGCGGCCGCTACTGCAAGTAAAATGTTGCCTGGGGCTCTGAGGCTCGCGCCCGCGCAGGAACGCATAAACAAATTAGATGCCATGGCGTCCAACCCACCAGGGAGAAGCAAAATTCACACCATCTTCCTCAAGTCTTCGCTCACTTCCCATTACTCATTGTTCATGGCGGGTATCCCCTTCCCGCCGGCAGCCTAGCCGACAAAGAGCGGCAAAAATCCACAAAAGAGCGAGCTGGCAGACGTCGCTCATTATCTATTCATTGGGACATTAATTCATAAAATACTAACCCGTGATAATCCTCTCAAAGTCAAAACGAACACCCATGAAATTTTTAGCGAGCCAATCGAGTTAACGGCGTGGAAAACTAAAATTGACCTTATCCGGGTTGGCAATAGGGGNCCCACAGTAGGTGTACAGGACGGCCTCCCACAGTAGGTGTACAGGACGGCCCCCCACAGTAGGTGTAACAGGACGGCCTCCCACAGTAGGTGTACAGGACGCCTCCCACAGTAGGTGTACAGGACGGCCTCCCACAGTGGGTGTACAGGACGGCCCCCCACAGTAGTGTACAGGACGCCTCCCACAGTAGGTGAACAGGACGGCCTCCCACAGTAGGTGTACAGGACGGCCTCCCACAGTAGGTGTACAGGACGGCCCCCCACAGTAGGTGTACAGGACGGCCTCCCACAGTAGATGTACAGGACGGCCCCCACAGTAGGTGTACAGGACGGCCTCCCACAGTAGTGAAACAGGACGGCCCCCCACAGTAGATGTGCAGGGCGGCTCCCACAGTAGATGTACAGGACGGCCCCCACAGTAGGTGTACAGGACGGCCTCCCACAGTAGGTGTACAGGACGGCCCCCACAGTAGATGTACAGGACGGCCCCCACAGTAGGTGTACAGGACGGCCTCCCACAGTAGATGTACAGGACGGCCCCCACAGTAGGTGTACAGGACGGCCCCACAGTAGGTGTACAGGACGGCCTCCCACAGTAGATGTACAGGACGGCCTCCCACAGTAGGTGAACAGGACGGCCTCCCACAGTAGGTGAACAGGACGGCCCCCCCACAGTAGGTGTACAGGACGGCCCCCACAGTGGGTGTACAGGACGGCCTCCCACAGTAGGTGTACAGGACGGCCCCCCACAGTAGGTGTACAGGACGGCCTCCCACAGTAGGTGTACAGGACGGCCCCCCACAGTAGGTGTACAGGACGGCCTCCCACAGTAGGTGAACAGGACGGCCCCCCACAGTAGGTGTACAGGACGGCCTCCCACAGTAGGTGTACAGGACGGCCCCCCACAGTAGGTGTACAGGACGGCCTCCCACAGTAGGTGAACAGGACGGCCTCCCACAGTAGGTGTACAGGACGGCCTCCCACAGTAGGTGAACAGGACGGCCCCCCCACAGTGGGTGTACAGGACGGCCTCCCACAGTAGGTGTACAGGACGGCCCCCACAGTAGGTGTACAGGACGGCCTCCCACAGTAGTGAACAGGACGGCCTCCCACAGTAGGTGAACAGGACGGCCTCCCACAGTAGGTGTACAGGACGGCCTCCCCACAGTAGGTGAACAGGACGGCCCCCCACAGTAGGTGTACAGACGGCCTCCCACAGTAGGTGTACAGGACGGCCCCCCACAGTAGGTGTACAGGACGGCCTCCCACAGTAGGTGAACAGGACGGCCTCCCACAGTAGGTGTACAGGACGGCCTCCCACAGTAGGTGAACAGGACGGCCCCCCCACAGTGGGTGTACAGGACGGCCCCCCACAGTAGGTGTACAGGACGGCCTCCCACAGTAGGTGAACAGGACGGCCCCCCCACAGTAGGTGTACAGGACGGCCTCCCACAGTAGGTGTACAGGACGGCCCCCCACAGTAGGTGTACAGGACGGCCTCCCACAGTAGGTGAACAGGACGGCCTCCCACAGTAGGTGTACAGGACGGCCTCCCACAGTAGGTGTACAGGACGGCCCCCACAGTAGGTGTACAGGACGGCCTCCCACAGTAGGTGAACAGGACGGCCTCCCACAGTAGGTGTACAGGACGGCCTCCCACAGTGGGTGTACAGGACGGCCTCCCACAGTAGGTGAACAGGACGGCCCCCACAGTAGGTGTACAGGACGGCCCCCACAGTGGGTGTACAGGACGGCCTCCACAGTGGGTGTACAGGACGGCCTCCCACAGTAGGTGAACAGGACGGCCCCCCACAGTAGGTGTACAGGACGGCCTCCCACAGTAGGTGTACAGGACGGCCTCCACAGTAGGTGAACAGGACGGCCCCCCACAGTAGGTGTACAGGACGGCCTCCCACAGCGGGTGTACAGGACGGCCTCCCACAGTAGGTGAACAGGACGGCCTCCCACAGTAGGTGTACAGGACGGCCCCCCACAGTAGGTGAACAGGACGGCCTCCCACAGTAGGTGTACAGGACGGCCTCCCACAGTAGGTGTACAGGACGGCCTCCCACAGTAGGTGAACAGGACGGCCTCCCACAGTAGTGTACAGGACGGCCTCCCACAGTAGGTGAACAGGACGGCCTCCCACAGTAGGTGTACAGGACGGCCCCCCAGTAGGTGTACAGGACGGCCCCCACAGTAGGTGTACAGGACGGCCCCCACAGTAGGTGTACAGGACGGCCTCCACAGTAGGTGAACAGGACGGCCTCCCACAGTAGGTGTACAGGACGGCCCCCCACAGTAGGTGTACAGGACGGCCTCCCACAGTAGGTGAACAGGACGGCCTCCCACAGTAGGTGTACAGGACGGCCTCCCACAGTGGGTGTACAGGACGGCCTCCCACAGTAGGTGAACAGGACGGCCCCCCACAGTAGGTGAACAGGACGGCCTCCCACAGTAGGTGTACAGGACGGCCTCCCACAGTAGGTGTACAGGACGGCCCCCACAGTAGGTGAACAGGACGGCCTCCCACAGTAGGTGAACAGGACGGCCTCCCACAGTAGGTGTACAGGACGGCCTCCCACAGTGGGTGTACAGGACGGCCTCCCACAGTAGGTGTACAGGACGGCCCCCACAGTAGGTGTACAGGACGGCCTCCCACAGTGGGTGTACAGGACGGCCTCCCACAGTAGGTGTACAGGACGGCCCCCACAGTAGGTGTACAGGACGGCCTCCCACAGTGGGTGTACAGGACGGCCTCCCACAGTGGGTGTACAGGACGGCCCCCCACAGTGGGTGTACAGGACGGCCTCCCACAGTAGGTGTACAGGACGGCCTCCCACAGTAGGTGTACAGGACGGCCCCCACAGTGGGTGTACAGGACGGCCTCCCACAGTAGGTGTACAGGACGGCCTCCCACAGTAGGTGTACAGGACGGCCTCCCACAGTAGATGTACAGGACGGCCTCCCACAGTAGGTGAACAGGACGGCCTCCCACAGTAGGTGTACAGGACGGCCTCCCACAGTGGGTGTACAGGACGGCCTCCCACAGTAGGTGGACGCCCCCCCCCAGTGGGTGGACCCCCCCCAGTGGGTGGACGCCCCCCCAGTGGGTGGACGCCCCCCCCAGTGGGTGGACCCCCCCCCAGTGGGTGGACGCCCCCCCCAGTGGGTGGACGCCCCCCCAGTGGGTGGACCCCCCCCCCAGTGGGTGGACCCCCCCCCAGTGGGTGGACGCCCCCCCCAGTGGGTGGACGCCCCCCCCAGTGGGTGGACGCCCCCCCCCAGTGGGTGGACGCCCCCCCCAGTGGGTGGACGCCCCCCCCAGTGGGTGGACGCCCCCCCCCCAGTGGGTGGACGCCCCCCCAGTGGGTGGACGCCCCCCCCCAGTGGGTGGACGCCCCCCCCAGTGGGTGAACAGGACGCCCCCCCCCCAGTGGGTGGACGCCCCCCCCCCAGTGGGTGAACAGGACGCCCCCCCCCAGTGGGTGGACGCCCCCCCCCAGTGGGTGGACGCCCCCCCCAGTGGGTGAACAGGACGCCCCCCCCCCAGTGGGTGGACGCCCCCCCCAGTGGGTGAACAGGACGCCCCCCCCAGTGGGTGGACGCCCCCCCCCCAGTGGGTGGACGCCCCCCCCAGTGGGTGGACGCCCCCCCCCTCTCCCTGTCACCTACTGTAGCTCCACATCTCTCGGGAGATGTCTGAATAATTAGCGAAATCAGCTCACCGTCGGTTCGATTCCCGGGTCCCATTCCAGGGCTGGACGAGATATTGGATCACGTTGTCTTACACCTGATGCGTCTACTCACCTAGCAGAGATAAATGGGAGGTAAGCAAGGATTTGTAGGCAACATCCCGGAAAGGTCAGCCGTTGGGAAGTGGGGAAACTCTGCAAAGTTTCCCCGCCAATAGGGATAAACATGTCGAAAATATCCCCCATACATTGTGGGATTGAATGTATACCTTTTTAAAATCCCTAGACTATTCTCCATTGTCGATGTCAGCAATTGTCGAGGGAGAATGTGAATCAACACAGTTATTTATAGTCAAACCGCATGGCGTGGTTCATCTTTGTGTGGTTAATGTGAGCCAACAGAACATCTCACACACAAACTCAGAGATATAACAAAAAACAATTATGATCAATAAATAATTAATAACTATATTGGCCAAAATATGTTTTTTTTTTACAATAAGCCTTAGGAAGGCGGAGCTCGACTAGCCATAATGATTCAGATAATCATTCAATAACCTAATTAGTCTCGTTTTCAGTCTATAAATTATGCAATCAATTAGAAATGTAAATTACTCGAGAATAATCGTCAACAGAGTAAATTACTAGTTCATAAAACTGAGAGGCTGAATATATTGCGGCTCTCTAGCACGAGATACCGAGCCAATGAACACACTCTTAAAGTCACTAGTAATCTCTAGGGATGGATCGCTGCCTGTTGTTATAGATTCAGTTACTCGGAACAAGTTCCAAGTAGCACGGGCTATGGTGAGCCCGTAGTGGACTTACCTGGCACAGGAGCGGGGCTGCGTGTGGACCGCTGCCCCACATCAATAGGTTTATTAAACCCATCCGAGTGGCTTACCTGCACAATATCAAAGAAAACGGCTGGCTGCCTCAAACCATTCAATAAAACGCCTAAATTATCGATAATACTTCAAAGCTCTCAAATTGTAATCCCTGAATGTGCAGGGGAACATTACGGCAGAATTCTGGAAAATTTTAGCGGGTCTCGTTTTAAGTCTTCACGATCAAATACGTTTTCTAAAAAGGGCGGTAGGATACTACCCACACTTCAAGACCCCGAGCCAACGCAGAGACAGGATCCAATGACTCTGCCTTAGATACACAAGCAGCCGCAAGAACATAAGCTGCTTATGATGATGCATGTAATACCCTATCAATATCCACTATGTTATCAACATCCACTATGCCAATCATCCACTTGTTTCATCTACTTGTTCTGTAACCCCTCACCCAAAGACAATATAATCCTGTGCAAAAGCATGGTAAATTAGTCTTTGAGACAGCACCGCTCCTGTGCCAGGTAAGTCCAATAAGCGCTCACTATAGCCCATGTTATTTGCCCTGCTCCTGTGCCAGGTAAATTATGGGCTCACCATAGCCCGTGCTACTTGGAACTTGTTCCGAGTAGCTGAATCTATAACAACAGTCTTTGAGAATGTAAGGCGTCCTTAAGCGTTAAAAACGGTCGCACCTTCGAGAATGTAAGGAGTGACCTTGCGCAACGCATCCCAAGGCGTCAGACCCAAAATAAAAGTATGAACATGAACTTTGGAGAGTTAATTTTTCAACTTCCCCGACTCAACACCCACGGTGGGAGCAGGCACCACGCCACAATAAACACTCCAACACCCAACACTCAATAAACACCTCGAGGGACAAAAATGGCAGTTAAAACATGCGCCGTTGAAAAAAAGAGGGACTAAAACACCTATATAGTGTTTACGTCGGGGTACAAGAAGAGTCTGATTGATCTGCATGCGTGAAGGCCAGGGGGAAACACACCCTTGGGGACTACCCTAAGACACGCAGGTGAAAGGGGTGGAGACAGGGGGGGGGGGAAGTGTATCACAAACACCTGTGAAGGGGAAGGTGGGGTGAAGGGTGGTCAAAACAAAAGAGAGAAAAAAAGATAGGAGAAAAGAGGAGAGGGGGAAGACGGGAACAGGTGCGCTGGCGTGGTATAGTGACCAGGTGAGAGGCATGGCCCCCGGAGGCCGGAGATGGATGCTGTTGATGAGTGCTCTCCTGGGCTGTCATCTGCATCACTGCTGCGGCTACGCTGCGGCTGCCAGTACTACTGCTGCTACTGCTGTTCCTGCTGCTACTGCTGCCACTGGTGCTCCTGCTGCTGCCACCTCTCTCGTTACACTAATCTGTCGCGCGTGTTTCGTCTTTGTGGAGACAAAAGTGTACATTTCGGTGTTTTTTACGGTGCACAAACAACACACACACAACAACACACACACACACACACACACACACACACACACACACAAACACACACCAACCTCCAGGGGTCATATATTTTTAACTTGAGTAAACACAGAGCGTCATTCTGGCCTCCTCCACAAAGTTCACAAAATATAGTGACTTTGTTTTCCCCTTACGTGCATCGCCTTATTTTTTCTCACCCCGGCTGAATATTCCCAAACTTTTGTCATATTTCTCCCTATATCATACTCCTCCCCCCCCCCGACTGTATACTTCCACCCCCTACAACATACAGTTACGTATATTTATACATGACAGCCGTGTGTGATACACTGTAAGGCGATCACCTGGAGGGAAAGACTGGGGGCTGGAAGGCTTTCTCACCTATTTTGTAGGCTGAGTTGTTCCCCCAGTTGTATGTTAAAGTTGACCATCTGTTCTACTATGTTCTAGCCTCGAGGGCTTCGGCAGGTAGGCTGTTCCGGCGGTGTAATGGACCCCCTGACGACACAGTTTTCTGAAGTTGTGCTACACACCGTAGCACATCGATACGACATTTAAGCTGTAAAATGGGATCGAATTACGTCCTTGGACAACCAGGCGCACACGCACTACCGACTGGACCTGAAGGGCGAGAGGGATCTCAACTCACGGAAGCTGGTTCGGTCTTCAATATTTTTGTCTTTGCTCAATACTTTGAGTAACATTTATGATGTGTGTTTGTGCTGCCCTCTATCGGCGGTGTGTAGTGAGGCCACACCCGCACAGTACACGGTCTCTGAGCCCACACCTGCCTCCCGGAGGGTGTAGTGAGGCCACACCCACACAGTACACGGTCTCTGAGCCCACACCTGTCTCCCCGAGGGTGTAGTGAGGCCACACCACACAGTACACGGTCTCTGAGCCACACCTGCCTCTCCGAGGGTGTAGTGAGACTACACCCACACAGTATGAGAACCAGTTGGGTTCCATGTCACCATGAACCCAAAATGAACTGAAACTTTCAATCCCCGTGCATAGTGGTAAGACACTCGCCTGGCGTTTCGCGAGCGCTTTGACCAGGTTCGAATCCTGACCGGGGATTTATACTGGGCATCAATCCTTAACTGTAGCCTCTGTTTACCCAACAGTAAATTAGGTACCTGTTGTTAAACGGTTTGGCGGGTCGTATTCCGGAACCACAGGATTAAGGACCTGCCCGAAACGCTACGCGTGCTAGTGGCTGTACAAGAATGTAAGAACTCTTTGTATAAATAAATAAATAAAAACCATGAACAATTAAACAAAATAAAAATCCTGAACAAAAGCAATGCCATGTTCCTGAGTCTAAGACTGAACATTATCACGTCATAGTGATGTCACACACCCCATCAACACCATATATTATAAAGCACAATATTATAATTTCCAGAAGTCGGGCGCGTGTACTTTGTGGCACAACGCTGGGTCCAGCGGCGTGTACTGGACACGTCACCCGTTACCGAACCACCGAGTCGGCGGTTCGGTTGACGTTGTCTCAAGGCGGAAAAGACCGCACCTTCTGCCGGATAACCACACTGTTGGGGATGATGTATGGGGAGACCCAGCGGTTCCTCAGGAGTTCCTCAGTCAGCCTCTGAGTAACGTATTCCAAGTTGAGTACTGAGTTCTGAACTTTGACCCCCTCCCACCCCACTTCTCACAGNATTATAATAACAGATTTTACAGTCCTGACTTTTGTACAATTCAGACAATTCTTGAATTTTGATTTAGAGTATTCTCTATACAGGTAGTTCTTTGTGGCTAATCAAGAATATGCTTCAGTATATAGGTTAGGCATCACTTTAAATATTGAATACTATAAAAAATTGACCTATTCGATGATACAGTATTGTATAAAACCTTAGTAGCTTATGTTAAAGAGAATAATATAGAAACCCTTTTTACATTACACAAGATGAATTGTACTGTCCATAGTAAGATGCCATGACAGTATTTAATTCCTTAGTACATTACCTGTGTAGATAATGTACAAATCTTAATACATTACTGTACTAATTTACTTGTGATGAATGTATATGAAATTGTAGTACATTACCTGTGTAGATTTTGTATAAAATCTTGTGTAAATCAAAAATGAATGCAATAACAAAAAAATTAGATCCCTATAATACAATACTACATTATACAGTATTTACTACTAAGAAGGAAAATACCTGGATCAGTTTACAGAAGGTACAGAAGGTCACTGAGGTATGCTGTTAATAAATGGTGCCATTAAAATTGTGGCTTTGTGTTCATAAATTGAACTAAACTAGAAAAAAAGGCCTCATCAAAATGTGTTAGAAGCTAAAATTAGTTCAAGCTATTTTCTAATGTGATTAGCTGCATTCAACTTTAGGTCATATTGATAAACTGCACTATATTTTAATATAATTTAAATTTAGTTTTGTTTCCGCTCAGTTTGAGTAAAATGTTTACCTGAATGTAGAGTAGATACTGTACTGCATTGGTTGTTTGTTTGTATGTATGTATATATATATATATATATATATATATATATATATATATATATATATATATATATATATATATATACATATATATATATATATACATATATATATATATATACATATATATATATATACATATATATATATATATACATATATATATATATATATATATATATATATATATATATATATATATATATATATATATATATATATATACATATATATATATAATATATAATAATATATATAATATTATATATATATATATATATATATATATATATATATATATATATATATATATTTATATATATATATATATATATATATATATATATATATATATATATATATATATTATATATATATATTTATTTTGTCCACATCAGCTCTGTCCGGAGGTGTCTCAAGTTAACGCGTGTCTCAAGTTTTCTAGGTTTATCATCAATTATACATGTGCATGTGTGTGTGCCCGCATATATATGTATGTATGTGTGTGTGTGTGTGTGTGTGTGTGTGTGTGTGTAATTACCTAAGTGTGTGTGTGTGTGTGTGTGTGTGTGTGTGTGTGTGTGTGTGTGTGTGTGTGTGTGTGTGTGTGTGTGTGTGTGTGTGTGTGTGTGTGTGTGTGTGTGTGTGTGTGTGTGTGTGTATGTGTATGTGTATGTTTGTGTGGGTGTTCTATCCAAAAATCAACATTTTCAATAATTACTCTTAAGACATCTTATAATACGATAGTTACACAAAGCTGGTTAACATACTCTTGCAGTCTGGAATGTTTTACATTATTCTGGAAAAATTTGATAAAACTTGCTCAATATATGGTAATACTGTACGAATAAAATCAAATAAAAAAAGTGTACATGAACACACATTATAATCGGAGTCCACAGATAATTTTGGTTCAAACATTATGATAACTGCAATTTACTTTGCTGCCAGGAAATGCAGCTTATTTGCAGCCATATAACTTCTGATTGTTTCCATCTGTATGCCTCACCTGTTTAAGCAGCTGCTACTGCAACACTTTCACAGAAAGTACTATATTTGTGTTGGAGGAGGTAATATGTTACCGCATGGATACACAGCTACTGTGACTCTTTGATCAATAGGCATACAGCCTAATGCAAAGTAAGCTATGATCTGCTATATCTGATTTACCTTATTTATGGGTAAATCTATAGGCTATAGTCTAATACAAAGTATGCTCTGATCTATAGGCAAACAGTATGTACTGATCTATAGGCATACAGTATATTCTGATCTATAGGCAAACAGTATGTACTGATCTATAGGCAAACAGTATGTACTGATCTATAGGCAAACAGTATGTTCTGATCTATAGGCACACAGTCTAATACAAAGTATGCTCAAGAGAAAGTGTAATTTAATGATAAATATATAATTTTCTCAAACACAAAAATGTGCCATCACTTTGCTGGTTACATTACGGCATCCATACTCTCTCCACCTGATATACTTTTCATATACTTTACAGTATGGGGTACATAGGCAAACTTTCTAACACTTAAGTTTGGGAATACTGCTTAACACCACTGGAATTTGTTTAATTATAATCTTGCAGATAAATTTATAGCCAATTTACGTATCAATATACAGTATATTAAAAAACATATTATACTGTATCTTAAGAGTTCTATGTCAAATTTTAGTTAATTGAGCCAAGCTAATATGACCAATCTTTCAAAAAAGTGAAAAGTTATTAAACTTAAGAAATTGAGCCCTTATGAACTGAAGCCCTAAATACCTAGTTGAAAAATTATATATACCTCGTACTGTATTAGTTTCTAGATTACGTCTGGCAATGTAATTTAGTACTGTACTAGTTTCTAGATTACATCTAGCAATGTAATTTGATCTGGCTGTAACTGAACAAAAACTCGCATGCCTAAATTCCTTTCCAATTCTCAACAAAATGATAAACCAGTCAATGTACTTGTGGCAAACATTTAATACACAATTGGTACAGTGATTTATATTTTTAGAGAATGGTTTGGAATGGTTAAAACTACTGTCATACACATGTTGTATGTGCATGTGTTAAATCTGTACTGGGCCAATTTTACTGACAAATATATAAAACTTAAATAGTGCTATTAAAAGAGTTTAACATGCAAAACCTCAACTAACCTTGAGAGATCTCAAAGAAACTTATTTCCTTACCTGATATTACAATTAATTATTCCACACAAAGTTGGCACTCAGACCACATCAGGGGCATTACAAAACTTTTTCAATATTTAATGTATCATATGCCTAATATAGCCTTACTAATCTGCAGGCTGTGAACACATTGGATATAGGTGAATGGGGCACTGACATATCTGGATATAAAGAATGACCAAATTGTAAGTGCTCAAACAGTACAGAAATAGTTTATCCTGTAACCAAATACACAGTGCTATACCCAAATGCATAGTGCTCCCCAAGAGCCGTTATATAAATGTCAGTACCCCAAGAGAACGCATCTAATACAATAGGCCTGCATCTCATGTATCCATAAATTTCAGATTACCTAATGATTAATTTTTTTCAGACAAAACATAAATTACTCATAACAAAAAATTTGTCATGTGTAAAGCAAAAATTATAGCAATGAGCTCGTGTGTTAAGTTTCATAATAGATCAAAAACTTAAGTGCTATCCTTAGGCTAAAGTACCAAGTAGTACACATACCTTCAGTGAGTTTAGTTGTTCATGATTATGCCAAACTTTAATTTAATGTCTTAATTCATTTAATTTATTTAGCTGGCTACATGGATATAGACTGCTTCGATTGGTCATGAACATGAATTTTTTTATTTGTTACTGTATTAAATTAGAAATTACACAATTTTCATACTGTATCAAAGTTTCCTGGTTTAAACATTCACAAATAATTATATAAGTGTTTCATGTATTGATGTGAGCATTGGCCAAACAAAATAATGTTCGGTTTCTGAGGAGTAATGCATTATTATCCTACGAATTACTCAAAAGACCCCAAAAGATACGTAAGTGAAACTACTCAAATATAATTTACTTGTACAGTACAAATAAGCAATGTGAACATGTGTTTTCAACGACCCTCATAGGCTTCCAGGCTCTGATAACAATATACCATGAACTCAAAGTAAGGGTTCCAAGCCCGGTACACAAGTGGATGAACAATGACATCACTCCACAAATGAATGCGGAACAACACGAGGGGCTTTTTAGACGTCACTGACGTTCTGTCCCCATCAAGGGTTCTCAAGTAAATTCAGGTAAATACAATACACTCAGATTAATTGTATTTTATATTAGAGAATATGTATTTACTGTATAAAAAGTATTTGTGAACCTGGAGAATTTCTTCATCATACCTAAGGATGGTAGATACTGTACTTCTGGAAAGTCCTACTCGATTGGTTTCCTACACTGGGGACAGGAAAACCGTTTAGCTTATTGATGTCTGCCTAGGCCCTAGGCCAACAACTGACCTTCCCAGTATGCCACTGACAACAGCTGCCTAACCCATGTGGCAATTTACTGCTCGGAGAACAGAAGCATAGCTGGCTGTCCAGAGACATACCTATATTCTCTCGCCCTGCACAGGAATCGAACTCTAATCCAGTCGGTTGTGTGCCGACTGTGCCATCTACATCAAAGACAATGTTATGTGTAAAATTTTGTCCTGAAACAGCAAGGGAAACATGACCGCAAATAACAAAGTCTCTAACACCATAGCATCTGTAGTTTAGACTTATCCATTACGGGTTTGATTTTGGAGTTCCATTGGAAAATGTCACCGCTACTACAACACCTCTTCAGCCTACATCCAACTTGCTCATATTCCTCTCATAAGTATTTTGTAGGGCCATATGATGATAATTTGGGATTGATTTATATAATTTGAGTGTTGTCTGGGTAATTCATTGGATCCTACAGGGCACAGGTACTATATATTATCACGTATGAAGATATACAAGTATGGAAAAAAAACTAATTCATATGCATGAATCAACATGTGTGAAGTTAGTGTGAAGAGTAAGTTAGACCTGTGTGATGAATTTACAACCCAGTTTAGTTCATTTATTATGCACCCTATACTCACATTGTGGACGATAGTGGAGCAAAAACTGCATTTAATTTTCAGTGCACATATCACCAATTTTTTTCCAGAAAATCTTGTGCTATCAGTGGAGTGTAAATGTGAAAATAAAGTACTGCACTGTGTAATACCAAATGGCAATAAAGTTTTATAGCAATACACAACCTCAATGTTTTAGTTACTCTTTGATATTCTACATAGAAAACGTTGAGTTAAGGACTAAGCAGACACTAAACTAAATTATTTTCATCTGACTGCATTGGTAATGTTTGATGATAGCATTTTGATATGATAAGGCAACTTATTTGTTCCTTGATGATATAACATATAAATCTGCAATAACATCATTATACATTAAATAACAAGAATAACAGTGATAACAATTTCAATAAGTATAAATCAGATATATTTAAGTTGCAAGTGCACTTAATTGATATCTGTATATGTATATATATATACTGTATATATAAAAAAATTCAGTAGCCCCACAAAGACACAAAACCCTTATGAACTGCCTTCACTTGTCATATCAGATTTCCTGATGATCCTAAGTTATAACAACAATAATATATGTTTAATTTTATTAAGTTGAATTTACATCTATATCACTTTTTCTATTTGTAATTTATTTTAGTCGGAGACAGGAAGCCTTTGTATATACCCGGGGTGTGTGTGTGTGTGTGTGTGTGTGTGTGTGTGCTCACGCCGGTGAGAAACGATAGTCAGCTTCTTTCACCCTGATGCTCCTGTTACCTAGCAGTAAATAGGTACCTGGGAGTTAGTCAGCTGTCACAAGCTGCTTCCTGGGGTGTGTGTGCGGTGTGAGGAAAAAAAAGTAGTTAGTAACAGTTGATTGATAGTAAAGAGGCGGGGCGAAAGAGCAGAGCTCAAACCCCGAAAGCACAACTAGGTGAACGAACGAACGAACGAACGAACAAACGAACGAACGAACGAACGAACGAAAAAACACACACACACACACACGGCATAAATCAAGGTTTCCCCCCTCCCCCACCTCAGTCAAATTTCTGACCCTAGTTGCTTAGCTCCCATATATACCTATTTAAGGCTAAATGAACAGTTGCATTAGGTGAAAGGAAATGTGCTCAATCATGTCTGTCCTGATTGGAAATTGGCCCCGAGATCCCTCGATTGAATGAAGTCAAAGCCTAAATAAACAGGTCGAGTCATGAGAGCTGAATAGTTTTTCACCAATGCTCATTAATAAATATTAATAATTAATTCATTATTATTTATAAATAATTATTGAATATTAATAATTATAATAATGAATAATTATTATATTCATTATTATTATTATTAATTATTACATTAAATGGTAAATAAAGTATGTTTATAGGCTTGTATATGGAATACAACTTAATGAGAGAATTGAAGAGTGACATATATATACATATAGGCCTACACCTGAAATCTTACACAATATCCAAGTACACTTTTGTAAAGAAATATCACTTTCATTACATCGAGACATCTTCATAAAATAAGTTATAGTAAGTGCTGAGATGACCACATAGGTCTATATGGTAGTGTACTGAAAATGTTAGAATGGGGCAGAATTCAATGTCACAACTTCAAATAAGCCAGCTGATTTAAGTAAATTGTTGCAGTACTTGGGTACTGTTATTCCAGTCTCTAAAGTATTGTTTCTTAAAAAAAGAGTCCACTTGGACCCTCAAAGGAAGAATTTCAAGTCAAAGGGGATTGTTTTGTAGGTTCTACACAAAGAAAAATGTGGGCATTTCAGAGTGCAGAAAACAACCTGGAGAACAGCTCTCAGATGTGGGTATTGAGAAAGTTGAAAGTTAACTAAACTTTCATAACAGAAAGTGATGTAACAACAGAAACGTTACAAAAGTACAGAAAAACAGATTATTAGAAAAAAGATAATTTCACTCCACATGATGCAAATTGGTCATGTTGTGAGAGGCAATGGAACAATGTGAGATGTGCTGAAACAGAGAGTTGACGATATAATACTGTAAAAGAGATAGAGGAAGGAAAATAAAATGATGAGGTATGAATTTCGAGGTAGGCAATCTTGTCTTAAATGAAGAGAGGTGCTCAGGAGACAAGGTAAGGTAATTATCAGGGGAAAACCTTAAGCAATTATGACCATATAGCACTTGGAAGAGATACGAGCTTAAGGATTTAGGATAGGACGGAGGAAGTGAATGATGCCCAACCATTTGGATGGTCGGGGATTGAGCGCCGACGTACACGCTAGCGTCCAGTCACTACTATCCAGTCCAAGTGGATGTTTTGAGTAAACTGAGACATCTCTACAGCCAGATCTTGTCCAAGAACTACAAAAATAAAACTTGATATCTTCCAAAATATGAAAACAATAATAATGAGCCAAATCATAACAAGAATGATAGAAACACAGTGTGTATATGTATATATAATAATTATAATGACTTTGCAAATTATTTTACAAGAAATTAAGAATAACCTGATTTTACTGTACAATGTTATTCTTAACACGGTCATCAATTTGACCCAGATTAAAAACAACTTTGATTTTTAATGATACATGCACCTAATACATTCTTAATAGCATTAGTGTCAATATTTCTTATTGAACGTACAATTACAAGAGATTGCCCAGAAATCCACAATGTGACAGGAGCTGAAGAGAACAATATTTTGTATATTTTTTTAACTAATAATTTATGATCAAGACAAGCAAAGGCAGTTTCAATTTGTTTGTAAATCTTTTAGGGGCATACACAATATTGCATAGACAAGCGTGCAGGGCAAGCTTATTTTGGCAAACATTTCATTTTTCACAAACTTTACAAACTTCAACTCTGTATTTAAATAAACATAATGTATATACACAAATTTATTTTTGAAGCTAATAAATGTAAAGATACTTCTTTTTTTTAATATTAATAATGCTATTTTAAGCTACGGATGTGTGCGAATTAAAACTTGTATGACTGTATTATGCATTGTTTTCAAGGTATTCTGTGTCTTGGCATGTAAAGAATTGTATTATTGTGTTTCACCGTGCTGCCTTGACTGATACACTTGACAACCTACAACACATCAACTGTCAAATTGTGTACAACAGGGTGTCAGAATCTACCATGAACTGTCATTAGGTATAACAGGATGTCGGAATCCGCCATGAACTGTCATATTAGGAATAACAATGTCAGAATCTGCCAGGATCTCACCTGAGGACTGTATCATAAAAGACTACCTTGACCTGTTGTGTAAATCCAGAGCTATAATGACGACCTTCAACAAGCATAACTTAGAATGAAAATAAAAAATGTTTACCAACACATCTTGCCTCTCGAGACCATCTGGAGAGCCTCTAGCTTGGCACATTTCAGGCACATAATAACAAGGTTTTCAACTAACAACAATAGAAACAGTCATTAGGAATTATCACATCAATAACCATCACAAAGTCCTTAAGTTCTTTGTTCATTCTGGACAGTATCACCATGTGGCTCTCGTCCCCTGCTGGATAACAGAGGCTAGAATATCACACGATGCCACTTTCAAGCTTATTTTCTCCAGCAAAGAATATTTTGAAAGATTTCTCATTATTTGACTGTTGCAATTTTATAAGTTAACACTATTAAACTAATCTTCCAACTAATATTCACTAAGGAGCCACTTAACCACCGTATAAACTTTTCAGCATCCCCCAAGATCAAAGAATTGTTAAGGATTAGTTGTGTTCACATCTCACAGCTCCCTCAGTAACGCATAGGACTGAGGGCATAACAGTTCATCTGGCCATGTTCAGCATCAGGCACCTCAAAGGGAAGTTTTAAATCCAGGTTGTATTTGTCCATTCCTGGTGCTCCTGGATCATTATGCACATTGTTCTGAGGTTCCTTTATCACAACATTTTTACATCTGTCTGGATTAGCAGGCTCTGGGCGAGACTGAGAATCTACCGAGTCAAAAGATTCGCTTCTTATTGTTTCCAAATCAGAATTTTCAGAATTTGTCCCATTAGTCCACTCACCTCCCCCCCTTCCTAATCGAGGTCTCTTAGGTTTTGAGGAATTTCTGGGGCTAGCACTTAAACTTGCAGATCTAATGTCATCCACATCAGACGAAGGTGAGCCAAGATCACCCCTTTTTAGCTCTATCACCTCTGTTGGACCATCATCACCATCATCTCCCACCTGAGGACTCTGAGGCTCAAGCCAATGTCTTGAGGGTCTCATCATAATTGCTTCCTCATCACCCTGAGCCTCAGACGATTCATGTATAACACCTGACTGAACATCTGCCGGTGACACCGATGCCCTGGTGCGTAGCCTGAATCTCGGAGGACAACATGAGGCCTCAGGAATCATGCTCAAGGAATTGGGAACTCCAAGAGGATTGGCCCGTGAAGAAGCTCTCTTGCGAGCCTCCCTGCCGGGGCTACCATACCTGTTGATCACCACCTGCAGTTCCTCCTCTGGGGTGGTTATAACAGATGCAGTATGCCCTGTGATAGGAAATAAGATTATAGAAGGGAATTATATTAATGTAAAATTACTTTGCCTTAAATTATGTAAGATAGCAAGATATATAAAGTCCCCGTGGCATAGTGGTTAAGACGCTCGTCTGGCGTTTCGCGAGCGCTTTGTCCTCGGTTCATATCCTGGCCGGGGAGGATTTACTGGGCGCAAATCCTTATTAACTTTAGCCTCTGTTTAATTCAACAGTAAAATGCGTACTTGGTTGTTAAAATGATTCTTCGCAGGGGTCGTATTCCAGGGAACTTAGGAGTGAGGACTTGCCCGAAATGCTACGCATACTAGTGGCTGTACAAGAATGTAAGAACTCTTGTATATAATCTAAAAAAAAAAATAAAAAATAAAGATATATATATATTCTAGAATGAAAGAAAACCATATTTTATTTCCACAATTTTGCACAAAAAAAAACTAATTTTCACAAAATCTCTGGACCAAGGGGAAGTCCCCCTTTAGGTTGAAAATATGCAAATGTTTCCTGTTTTCAAAAAAGGTAATAAGAGCCAAGCAGAAGACTACTGGCCAATCAGCTCGACATCACACATCTGCATGCTCAGAGAGAATCCTCAGAGAGGGAATCATTCACCATCTTTCAGTGAACAATCTTGTACAATCAACACAACATGGATTTGTTAAAAACAGACCCTGCCTTACAAACTTGCTCACATTTTTGGAAACGGTAACCAGCTACTCGGACAAAGGCTTCCGGTGGATGTAGTATACAGGTGTACATGGATTTTGCTAAAGCTTTTGATAAGGTACGACATGAAAGACTGGCAAAGGAATTACAGGCCCATGGAATAAATGGTAAAATATTAGAATGGATAAAACAATGGTTGAAGGAAAGAAAACAAAGGGTCATGCTAAATGGAAACAAATCTGAATGGAGAAATGTGACAACTAGAGTGCCACAGGGGTCCAATTTTGTGACCTACACTTTTTGTCATATATATCAATGACATAGATGATAATATTACAAACCACATCACCAAATTTGCAGACAATACAAAGATTTATGGTAAAGTGGGAAATGATAATGATATTGAAGCCTTACAAAGAGATCTACATGAACTCCACAAATGGTCAGAAGACTGGCAAATGCTTCTTAATGTCGACAAATGCAAGACCTTGCATGTGGGGCCTAACAACCCATGCCACGACTACCAAATATAATAATAATAAAAAATAATAATAATAATAATAATAATAATAATAATAATAATAATAATAATAATAATTTATTGCAAGAAGGTACAATGGGTTGATGAGATTACATAAGATTGGTATTTTTACAATCATGCAAAGCCACTAATACGCATAGTGTTTCGGGCAGGTCCTTAATCTAACACATCAGGCAAGATGAAAAGGTACATTGTAGCAAGAGTTTTTTTTATCATCAACAAATAACTACAATGTAAGTTGACGGAGGTGATTACACTGGTAATGATATATGTCATAAGTACTAATATTGGGGAAGTGGGTAGTACACGATACAGTGGGAGTTTGGAGCACAAGGTAGGAAAACTATGGGGAATGAAATTAAGTACTTTTTGGTTTTACTTTTGAACAGGGAATGGGTTGGACAATTTTTTAATTCATTAGGCAGTGAGTTCCAAAGACTGGGCCCATTTATTTGCAAGAGTGTTTGCACAGATTTAGTCTGACTCTGAGGATATCAAAGATATATTTATTTCTGGTGTGGTGTTCATGGGTTCTATTACACCTATCTAGGGAAAGTTTCAGATCAAGATTAGCATTTAGGAACAAGATTATATACATGTAGATAGCACATGAAAATATGTTATTTATTTATTTATTTATTTATTTATTTATTTATTTATATATATACAAGAAGGTACATTGGGATTGTGAGGATACATAGTATAGTAATTACAATCTTGTAAAGCCACTAGTACGTGCAGCGTTTCGGGCAGGTCCTTAATCTAGGAGTGTAGTGAAGTGAAGTGAGTGTATGTTTAGTATAACAGAGAGGCTGTGTGTTGTCTGAAGACAGGGTTTGCTATAATTCTGATAGCAGATTTTTGCTGAGTGATGATAGGCTTGAGGTAATTTGCAGTGGTTGAACCCCCATGCACATATACCACATGTAAGAGGGATAGATTAGTGTGTAGGATAATGATATGAGAGCAGAGTGGGGAACATAATATCTGATTTTAGAAAGTATACTGACCATTTTTTAGACTTTTTTGACCATGTGTTGCAACTGACCTTGAAATTACAACCAAATTCAATAGCTTCTTTTCATCAACTGGTGCTAACCTTGCCAGAAAAATCCCAGAAACCCAGACACATGTTACTATATATCTCACCGGCAGCTATCCTAACTCAATACTCCTTTTACCAGTCAGCCCAACAGACATTACTGTAGAAGTTTGCTATTCCGAAGCCCGCCAATCCAGAAAATACCCTAATCCGGCCAAAATCGTGTCTGGATAATGTTATATTCCTATCCGGATAAAATGTCCATAGAAACCGGATGACTGGATATTTGTTCAGATTAGCATATACAGTACTGATAGAGAGTTGAAATCGGATCCAGTTAACTTCTTAACGATGTTGCCCAATCTGGACAAAGCCGGATAACCAGAGATTATTCTGGATAAGAAAGTCAGGCATCGGGACGTACCGTATTAATCTCGTACGGCTGTGGCTCGAGGCGCATGGTGGGGTCGGTGATAGAGGCGGGTGTTGGGGTGGGTGGTTGGGTGGGTGGTTGGGTGGGTGGTTGATGTCACAAGAGAGGGGAGAGTTGGGAGGGACTGCCTGGAGGATAAGGGGCATGCAGAGGGGCCTATAATTACCAATAATTTTAAAACAATTCATCACAGTCAAAAACAAAAAAATATTATATAATACTGCATTATAACAAATACAAGTTCCTTAAATAGAATTTGCACCACCAAATTCTTTTTAAGAATTGAAAATCCTCCTTAGATAAATTCTCGGTTGCTCCTAAAATATTAGGAGTTTTTCCACCTACGTAATGTGCCTGCCTGCCCCAAGTGGACCCGTCCAGGCCTGGTCAAGCTAAACAGTTCTTGTGTTCCCGACCCTCGGGTTATATAACAGTGCCGTGCCATTACTGAAATACTTTCTAAAACAACTTTTTTGTTTTTACAGTAACTTTGGATCATTTTTAGGTAATCAGGCAAGTAGTAGTGGAATTGCCCCACAGACTGCCTGTTTTGCTTTTTCTGACGGACGGTCTATGGGGTCGGGGTACAGTATTTTAAACTTTTAGCGCGACCATTTTGCTTTTTCCGACGGATGGTCTATGGGTTCGGGGTACACTGTATTTTCAACTTTTAGAGCGACAGTTTTGCTTTTACCGATGGACGGTTATGGGGCCGGGGTAATTTCAACTTTTAGAGCGACCGTGTTGCTTTTTCCTCAAGCCGGTCTATGAATAGTGATTTTTTTTCTGTGGATGACGAAGGTCGATCTATGAGTCGTGATTTTTTTCCGTGGATTTCAACGGTCTGGCTTTGGCCCCTGATGCGTGCCATTAATACCCTTTCATCTTACCTGATAAGTTAAATTAAGGACCTGCCCGAAAAACTGTGTGTGTTAGTGACTTTGCAAGAATGGAAAAATATCACTAATGTAGTCTCACCGACCCATTATTACCTTCTTGTAAAAAAATTATTATTATTACAGTATTACATTACAGCAGATTGATGAAGAAAAGGACCTCAGAGTCAAAATCCACCACTCATTAAAAGTTGCTCAACAGGTGGGTGCAGCAGTCAAACAAGCTAACCAAACTCTTGGGATAAGCGAGCATACTTTTGACTATAAGGAAAAAAAGGTAATGGTTCAACGTTATAAATCTCTGGTGTGCGCCCCCTTTTGGATTACTGTTTCCAAGCATGTAGACCTCATTTTCAGAAGGATATAGCTGCTCAGGAGAAGGTGCATCACCGGGCAACAAAAGTCATTCCAGAGCCAAGACATCTCTCGTATCAGGAACACTTGAATGCCACAGGGCTAACAACACGGCAAATCAGGCATGAGAGGGTGGATCTCGCTGAAACTTTTAAGATACTGAACAAGTTAGAGGATGTTCATCTGGATATTTTCTTCAGAAGGTCAGATGTACCACAAACAAGGCAGCCCATCCTCCTGTTTGGTAGTACTTATAGGAAGGATGAGGGACCATATTACACATACCAACGTACAAAGCAATTAGAAAGTAGAAATCGGTACAGTACTATTGAATTTGGACAAACTGGAAAACAATTTTCTATTTTTGCTGCAAAGACAAATTAAACAAACCTAACCTAATCTTCCTAGGCCTAATACAGTACATGCTATATGAGGCCTAATAGAGTACATGTGTGTGCTATACTAGGACTAGGAATATTTAAGTTTATTTTTAACTTCATTTTTTTTTTGACTCTATAATGTGAATAGTACAAATTTCTACTATCTAATTGCTTAGTACATCAATGTTTGTACTATGGCACACATAGTTACAAAAAGTACTATCTAAACAGGAGGATGGGTTGAACAAGGAGCAATGGTTTCAAGCCACAATGTAGTACCGAGAACAGAAGATGTGTTTTCACGCAGTGTTATTAACCCATGGAACCGCCTACCCACTGAAACCGTAACTGCCAAAACTGTGTTGAGTTTTACAATATACCTGGAAAAGATCAAGGCAAATGGGGGGGGGGGGACCTTTGACAAGCCGTCAGCTTCCTGCCCCTCACCGAAGCCACTAGGGTTAGTGGCCGTCAGGTAAATCGGGTAAAAATACAAAAAACAAAGTTGCTAATACACGTATAGACAAACATAAAATAAATACAAATTATTGAAATTGTAAATTTAGGAAGATTTCATGAGACCTATACTAGTACATGTATTTCAAGTGTTATTGGTATCTACTGACTACAACTACTGAATAAATAAACTACTGACTACTGAATAAACAAAGAATTCTGATTATTAAATCATCAATTTACCAAACAACTGAAAGCTACATCAATCATTTGGTTACAGAGCAAAAATATGCACAAAGAGCAGTGGGAAAAAATTATGACATTAAATGAACAATTTACACTTTTTGTTTAGCATGTACATTTTATCCATTTTTTATTATTTTCATATTACAGTATTTTTATTATATTATTTGTTCATATTATCCAGATCCAAATATATTTTATTATGGCAGTGAAAATGTAAAGTTGCTATACGGATCAAAACTTTATCTATTAATATAGCAGTGTATGTAATGGCAAAGTTGAAATCCAGATCCAAGCATAATTTTAAATATAGAAGTGCAAAGGTAAAGTTGCTATCAAGATTCAAGCATTATTTGCTAATATTTCAATTCAAAGGCAAAGATGCTAACTCAACACTGCAGTTGTGTCTCACCAAGGAGATGAGCAGCGATAACTTTAGTAGCATTGCGTCCAGCAAGTCTCGGAGGCTGTGCAGCCAACAGCCCCATCACCCGTTCGGCAACCCTACCATCCACTTGCTCCAGGCTCGTTAAACCCGGAATTTCACCCAGAATCTCCGCAGCGAGGGCACGGGTGTTTAGGGGAAGCACATTCTCCTTAAAGGCATTTTCTATATTACCTGCAAATCACCAAAATTAATTGAGGGTTTTGACTAAAGCAAATCTTTATATCTGTCTTTTTTTTTATCAAGAATCATTCCTGTATTTTTTATCCAGATACAGTACAAAAGAATTTGTACCATTCATTTCTTGCATAGGTCTTCTGCAATAAATTAAAAATTGTTTTGTAGACTCTGAAAACTCTCTAATACACTATGCATGATGAAAATACAAAAGTATAAATTACAATAACACAATTCATTAATATAGTTATACTTTCTCTCCATCTCTTGGCAGAAATGCCCAAAATGCCATGCATAACTAAGGAACTTTATAAAGACTAAAAATTAGAAATATGCACATGTGCATGCACACACTGCTTGAGAGTGAGTGAGAAAGAAGGGGGATGGGGCACTACATGAAGTAATAAGGGCGTTTGCAAAGAACTTAACAAATTCTTCCAAAAAGACTAAACTGGAAACTGGTATGGGCGGGTATAAGAGAATTAATGAGAGGTGGTTGAGCGCACCTGCGGGAGCATAGTGAGCCACCACGATGATCTTGCCAGACCTGCTCCTGGCCTTGCCCACTCCAAACTCCCGACTCTCACCCCACACCAGCTGTGTGAATGGTCCTGAAAAATAGAGGTTTGTATGGATACAAGTAAAGTCAGCAACCCCCAACTTGCACTACAAGTGTGCACTTGACATATGGTAAGTAGCTGCGGGCAGCCCTAGACTTGGGGATCCGGCGCAGCACCCCCACTCCGCAGGCCAGCGCAGCCGGCCCCCCACCTAAACATTTTGTGGGTCTACACAACGTGGAATATTTTTATATATCAAATCAAATGTTTATTCAGGTAAAAGTACATACATAGAAGATTAGTTACAAACATAATGTTTGATTTATAGATAGAGGTAGTATATACAATACCTAAAGCCACTAGTATGCATAGCGTTTCGGGCAAGGTGAGGTGAGGTAAAAAACACTTTACCCCACCTCACTAAAACTTAATAGTAATTGAGCTTAACGTATAAATTGCGTTGAAAGAAAAAAAAATAAAAGGTAAAAAAGGGGGGAACATGGTAGAAAATAGCCAATATACAAGTTGGTCAACACGCAGCATTGTTTAAAAATAGTAAGGCATGGGTTGACATTTAGGGGTAAGGTAGGTTACATGGAGTTCAACATGAACAGTCAATTGTTCAACACAAATCTTTAACGCAGTCCATGCTTCAACACACCCCTGAATGAGTATGAGGGGGCTGAGTATGAGGGGGGCGAGTATGAGGGGGGCCGAGTATGAGGGGGGCCGAGTATGAGGGGGCCGAGTATGAGGGGGGCCGAGTATGAGGGGGGCGAGTATGAGGGGGGCCGAGTATGAGGGGGGCCGAGTATGAGGGGGGCCGAGTATGAGGGGGTATGAGGGGGGCCGAGTATGAGGGGGGCGAGTATGAGGGGGGCCGAGTATGAGCGGGGATGCGTATGAGCGGGGATGCGTATGAGCGGGGATGCGTATGAGCGGGCCACGTATGGAGTGGTCCATATATATTACAATGTGGACCAGCATGAACCTGCCAACCATCCCGAACCTCCACCCGTGCCTCCCTCCAACCAGACCTGTGTGGAGTACTTAATTGTTGGATGGGGGGGGGGAGTAGGGAGGGCTGGATGATGGACGTTAAGGGAAGAAGGGGAGGGTAAGGGAAGAAAGGGAGGGTGCAGGAAAAAGGGGGAGGGGGTGATAGCAGGATGAGATTTTGTACTCACCCTGACTGGCCTGTAGTACATTAGGTGGTCTGTTAAACTTGTACTGCCTCACGCTGCTATACCAGTAGGCGGCCACCTCCTCCCCTGTGGGAGATAATTAACCCTCAGCTTCATATAGGGTTAAAACCTGTTTAAAGACCCAATAAATATCGTTGGTAAATTGATGGAAATTGTTGCCAATGGTGGAAGTACTGTTGACTTAACGTTAACTTGAGATTAACGTCTTAACGTTGACGAGCTATGAGGATATTATCTATCTATTTATCTATTCATCCATCTATCCATCCATTGTCTGCCCCTAGCCGTCTCTTTGGCTGTCTATGTGTCAGTGTCTGTTTTTTTCGGTCTCTGCCTGTCTATCTGTCTCTTCTAATAAAAAAATTACCTCTTATTATTTTATTAAAGGTCAGTGACCTGAGAAACCTTCTAAGCTGTAGAAGAACGAGGTTTCAATGTGACCCCTGGCACATATAGGTTGTTCCATTTTGAATTTTAGTGACCCCCCCCCTTTTCCCCGACCACCCTATGTTCATCCCATACCCCAGACCATTCCCCCCTCTGCTAATTTGGGTGATGCTAGCCCCCAAGCATCTAGCCTCCAATTTCGAACATACACATTCTCTCTTATAGTATATAAGAGGGGTGACTCCACTAGACTATAGCCACGGGAGACATCTCCCTTCACGCAGGGTGCAGTCACACCTACACAGATCTCCAGTATCATCTCCCGATACTGGTAATGGCTCAAAAGGGCCACCACTTACGGGCTATTCATGCCCGTGCCACCTTTTGGGTGGCTTAATCTTCACCAATCAATCACTAGACTAGCATGGTGCGAGTGTGCCCGTCCTGAAGGGAACCTGAGGCAGATGCAGGAGACCTCGGCCACCACACCAACCAGTAGAATCTAAAACCAGAGGCGGAATCCAATTCTGACGTCATTGTGACGTCACACACCTTGTGCTATAAGATATGATAGGACGGGATACGCTAGTTGGGCTTATTTAAGAGTAGAGCGATGACGTAGGGTGGTGACAATTTTCTGAGGTCTTAGACCCTACTCCAAGAGACAGCTTGACAACCCCGTCCCTCTGGGCTATAACTCCCGCCACAAATAAACCACAAGCACTTATGTTTTCCAACGTCTCGTGGTTTATATAGGAAAGATCCGATACGAAAATTTCAAAGCTATTATTGAAAATTTACGAAACACTTCAAACTAGCGTCATTCTATTGAGGCCCAAACTTTGCTGAAATCGCGGATATGATTAAATCGCTCTCATTATTAGCGGATCTTATCCGCTAATAGTGAGAGTGGATTAAAAAGTTTAAATTTCGACTTAATACATTGCTAAGTTCACCCCCCCCCCTACCCGACCCGGCCGAAATACAGGCTTGCATAACCTGACGAGTCATTGAGGTAACAGGAAACACGTTAAATATCTAGTAATTGTTTGTGTATACATTAATGTTTGAAGATTTGTGCCTATAGATATCGTCTTGGCCCATCGTGGAGGGCAAGGTGGAGGGCGTTGGTAATATACCAGTGGAGGGTAGGAGGGCGTGGAGGGTATAGGAGGCCCTGGAGGGTATAGGAGGCCCTGGAGGGTATAGGAGGCCCTGGAGGATAGGAGGCCCTGGAGGGTAGGAGGGCGTGGTGCAGGTGGAGCGGGTCGCGGAGGAATACAAACTACACATTGCCAGCCCGGCCTGGTGCATGCTGGCCACGCCTTGCACACCCTATGCTGCCTACCTGCCTGTTACTCTATGCTGCCTACCTGCCTGTTTACTCTATGCTGCCTACCTGCCTGCCCCACCTTCCCTCCTGCCTCATAGTCTCCATTCACTACGCTATACAGTACCTCCTCACTCCTCGCAGAGTAGAATAGCTGTTATATCCACTATATAAACAACGGTTCACAAACCGAAACCTTTACGGGCTATTCACGCCCGTGCCACCTCTTGGGTGGCTTAATCTGCATCTAATCAATCACCGAAACAGCATCTCCAGCAGAAATAGTCAGGTCGTCACTCAATTCATCACCGAGAATGAAGGAAGATCCAAGAGTCGCGTCTGATGCCAATACCTTCAGTTCTACATACTGAAGTTCTACTTACTGAAGGAGTTGATGAATACAGGAGTGCACGTACTTTAGCTACGTTATTGTGACTCATCGCCTGCACCAGGGTGCACTTACATTATTTATTAAAACAATTATGATATATTCAATGCATAAATTCCAATTACGGGTTAAACTGTGAGACTATGCAAGGGAAGAATGAAGTTTCATTCAAGAGTAGCCTAGTGGATAGGGTTCACCTTCCCCCCCCCCCCCCCCCCGGCCACCTTTCCAGAGGGCCTTGCCCCCATAGGGTTCAGCTGGCCCCATAGGGTTCACCTGCCCCCCCCCCCCCCCCACCCCGCTGGAGGGGCCTGGCCCAGGCCTCACTAAAGGGGAAGCCGCTCTCCTGCTGGACCACACCCCCCCTCCCACCCCCTCTTTCTCCACCACCCTAACAAATAGATCGAAGAGCCTCTTGGTGCAAGAGGGCGGGAGTCCTACCCTGAGTTCGAAGAAGCCTTACGTAAATGTACTTATTTATCTTCCAATACTCAAAATGACGTTTCAGATTACGGAAAGCGTCTGGCGCGTTCCTCCGACAATTTAAGGCATAAATTTCCCATTCTTCAAAGTCAAATAGCATTTACGAGCGTTCATTGAAAAAAAAAATAGTGTAGGCAATTTAAAGGATTCTATTTTTAACGAAATATATATATTACACTGGCCCATTGTATATAAGTGATTTAATATCCGACGTAATATTTTTGATATAACTTTACCATATTATTTCGATTCTCCAAAGATGTGTAGTCATACCGGAGGGGAATAAAACTAAGCGGATAAAAAACTACCTGGGAGATGCCTGGAGACTCTCCCACTACCTGGGAGATGCCCTGGACACAACTACAGTATAGGCTTGTCAATAGTTGACAAACAACCATTATTTTGATGATGCCTAATTGACAACTATTAACTGTTTAACGACTTAAGACACGTGTATATTTTTGCACTCAAGACATCCAGTCAAGACAAGACACACACTCAAGAAAACTGGTAACGACGCTGAAGACTATATAGAAA
>WNGS01008507.1:3476416-3499433 GCA_020271785.1 Procambarus virginalis
CACTAACCAAAGAATGCCTGCAGCGCATCTGGCAAACAAAGCAAGGGTAGGGAACGGCCTGATCGTGTCCTGCAGGGCTGGCGTTCCATCCCTGACGGTCAAAGAGGTTTCCTCCCCCAACTACTTGGGCCGGACGGTAGAGCGACGGTCTCCGCTTCATGCAGGTCGGCGTTCAATCCCCGACCGTCCAAGTGGTTGGACACCATTTCCTCCCCCTCCCCTACCCCCGTCCCATCCCAAATCCTGGGACTTCCCTGGTACTCATCCCGGTAATCCTAGAGAACCGGGCCGTGAGTACACGTTGATCCCCGGAACCAACGCATGGTAACCCGCAAAGCAAGGCATATACACCTGTAAAACCATTCCCCATGGAAAACTTAAAATGGCGGCACTAGCATAGCAACTACGATAGATGTTGCCACAACCCCTCAGATAAAATGTTAATAAATAACGCGATAAGACTGTTAGTTGCAGGAACCACCTTCATTTCGTATATACCAAAATAAAATCATCTATACTCGGCATAACGAGACGTGATAACACTCATAAAATTGGACATCATGCACAACAAACACTCCGAGCATCTTGTTACAAACATATTAAGACAGTCCCCCACCAATAACACGGGCAAAACTCGTCTTAAGCGTGCAAGAAACTGGTAATGTGTTGAGTAGATACAGACATGCTGACTCGTGCCTCTGTCAACCACCACGTCGGCATGCAGCATATATTTAGTGAAGCTGGAGCAACACACAAACGATGAGGACAATTACGAGAGGAACAAATGCTGAGTGGGTGAGCATTATGAGCAGCAGCAAATGCTGGCAGAGAGATGAGTGGGAGAGCATTATGAGGAGTACCAAATGCTGGCATAGAGATAAGTGAGGTGAGCATTATGCGAGCGAAATACAGTGACCAAGTAAATTAGAAAGATAGCGATTAAGAAGGAGGAGAAGATTACCACACCTTGAGATAGCCAGCCGCTCAAACAACGAGCCAGACTGAGCGCACGCGCGCACAGAGATGGGGGGAGGGGGGCTAAGGTAAGGTAAGGTTGCTTAAGAATCAGACCAAAGCACTACTTAGGAAGGCTGGATTACATCCCAGCCTTCCACCAGATCTCTCGCAAGGAAATTGCTCACAGAATGTCTACGCAAAATTCCCGATGCTCGTCTCCCTACGGTACCGGACTCAAGCATTCTATGCTAGCATAATGCTATCTATGTCAGTATAGTACTAATTATGCTAATGCAATGCAAAATTATTCTAACACACATGCAAAATAGACCAAGTCATTTTTCTGTGGTAAGACCTTTTTTGAAGACTGGGAAGGTCTGTAGACTTTCCGAGTTTGTGGATGACCTTGTTGTGGGTGGAGGATGTGTGTGTGGGGGGGGGGGTGAGGTTTACCTATTGGTCTAGACTCTCAACATTCAATCCACTGGTGAAGAGGTCATATTTACAGGCGTGCGTGCGTGTGCGTGCAGTCTGAGCACCACCCAAGAGTTAACGTGAGCCAGGCCTTCTACACACACACACACACCTGAGACAACATCTGTCACTCCACACACACACCTGAGACGACACCTGTCACTCCACACACACACACGCACACACCTGAGACGCCAACCACCATCACCACATGAGACGTCACACTTTATGTTAACTTATATTGACAGACTCCTGATTCATCCACACCCCAGCCCCCTGACAAGGGAGGGGGTAGGGGAAGGACTCGCGCCCACGGCAAAGATGGGGTGGGGGGAAACTGAGAGGGGGGGGGAGAGGCAACACTTGCACCCACAACAACCCCCCCACCAACGACAAGGCACAGCAACTAGTAAAAGAAGTCAAAAGTGAAGGCAGAGCAGCTAGTAAATAGGCAAGTGAAGGCAGAGCAACTAGCAAGAGTAAGCAGGTAAAGGCAGGTGCAGGTAGCAAGAGTGGGCAAGAGCGGGCAAGAGCGGGCAAGAGTGGGCAAGAGCGGGCAAGAGCGGGCAAGAGCGGGCAATATACAGAAGCCAAGATAGGATGGTTTACCTTTGAGCTCTGGAATGACGGGGGGAGAACGACCTGGAAGATGAGAAACAAACTCCACTTGCTAATCTGGGATTGGCCAGGATCGGTGGATCCTCCCAACTGTTACTACATGCAATACACATACCAGAAGGGGGAGAGGAAGGTGGGGGGTGGGGGGGGGTAGGAATTCACGAGGCCTACATCAGTCCAAAATCGTGGCTTTTCATTCCAGGTGTTTAATAAAGTTTAAAAAAAATCACATTGAAATGATCTTTTCTAAGGGCTCCAGTTATTATCACAGTCAGAAAAACTGAAGTGCTTGCTAGAGTAATCTTTTCATTTGCGACTTTGAATTAGAACGGTTATTCATTTGTCTGTATACCGATATAAACAGTTGAATTCAATTAAATGAAGAATCTTTGGGATCAATTGGCAATGCTATTAGATTCAAAACCCCACTCCCCATGCCCCCAAGTCACTTGTAAAACCCTTTTATATATTATTTCCTGCATTAACTGACTTAGGATTTATACAAATGTATGTTGTATACTATTGATATAATAAATTAGATTCATTTGTCATGCCCACCTGTGTAGCCTTAGCTATATTACAACTGTTCAATGGTGCCCACAAGTAACTCCAAAGGCTGGCAATAAAATTAATCTAACATCCACGATATATAATTGATTGACTGGTCAGAGTAGACACAATACCGAGTTCTATATAGCCCCTCCTTCCCCCCCCCCCCACACACAAGCACAATTAGGTGAGTACACATACATGTAACTCCCGTTGTCCTGGGAAGAGGGGGGGGGGGCTCAGGATATACATACATACATACATACATACATACATACATACATACATACGTATGTGTGTGTGTGTGTGTGTGGTGTGTGTGTGTGTGTGTGTGTGTGTGTGTGTGGTGTGTGTGTACTCACCTAGTTGTACTCACCTAGTTTGTGTGTGTGTGGTGTGTGTGTGTGTGTGTGTGTGTGTGTGTGTGTGTGTGTGTGTGTGTGTGGTGTGGTGTGTGTGTGTATACATAAACTCAAGGCTTGTATATGAAGGTCCCCCCCCCCCCAGAAGATGGAACTAGATATCTTCCCTCCCCCTAGATTCAACTCCATGACAGTGGCCTAGCTCCCTCCCCCGTTTTCTTCTAGGTGAACAGGTGCATCAGGTGAAAGGAAGCGTGCCCAACCATTTCTGTCCCGGCCGGGAATCGAACCCAGGGTGCCCCGATTGCGAGTCGAGAACGAAGCCAACGGGACTACCAAGGCTTGTGAGAGTGAAAAGGGGCGCCGTGCCCCCCTCTCCCCCCACTGTGAGGGGGGTGGGGGGTGGGGGGGGGTTAGGTTTATGCAGTTCGGTGCAATGAATTTTGGGGTTCACAGTTCCCGAGTTCATTATGTGCCACTGTCATCTGTCCTACTGCCGCCCCCAGGATGGGTATGGGGGGGTAGTCCACCGCCCCCAGGATGGGTATGGGGGGTATTCCACCGCCCCCAGGATGGGTATGGGGTTAAACTACCGCCCCCAGGATGGGTATGGGGTTAAACTACCGCCCCCAGGATGGGCATGGGGTTAAACTACCGCCCCCAGGATGGGCATGGGGTTAAACTACCGCCCCCAGGATGGGCATGGGGTTAAACTACCGCCCCCAGGATGGGCATGGGGTTAAACTACCGCCCCCAGGATGGGCATGGGGTTAAACTACCGCCCCCAGGATGGGTATGGGGGGTGCATACACAATTAACCAAACACTCGAAGGCCACAAATGCCTCCTGCTCCAGGGCATACTGTACGATTACTAAATAAAGGAATCTTAGGAAGGGGGGATATTGGGGGGGGGGGGAGTAGTTCAAGGTTATCTCTAATTCATAATACTTATACCCACCTAAATACACATACCACACAATAGGTCAAGCATGTTAATATATATATATATATATATATATATATATATATATATATATATATATATATATATATATATATATATACAACCATGCACAAAAAAACATGTAAAATACCTAATAAAGCACGAAACACGTACAAGCCAAATAGTTTACAAGTAATTATAACAACAGGTAAAAACATGCATGACACACACACACACATATATATATATATATATATATATATATATATATATATATATATATATATATATATATATATATATATATAAATGCAAAATTCTATATCCCTATAGACAATATCCCTTCAATCAACATTTATATACTGCATTCCTCTAAAACTCCACTTGCATGTGTGTGAGATTGCAGCTACGCAACAATCTACCGCTGTAAACTCATCATTTAGTACTCACTGTAAACCACCATCAAGAGATGGTTTGAGAGACCTAAAACAAAGCTTTGGAGGCGTACCTAAGATATACCCCTGCATCAGTTGTGCAGGTAGGCCTGTTCTACGGTGATATGTCTTCTTCTTTGACCACACACACACACCCTCCGACTCGGGATCTGTCCTCCCATCCCTAACTGACCCCAAGATCTATCCACCTAAGCTTGCAGGAGCCAGCATGACCTGGATTTAACCTGGCATCACATAAAATGGTTCCAACGGCACTATAGCGGCAGAGGAGCCTGATGACCTCTGACCTGACCTAAGGCGCGCTTCAACCCGTATACTGACCTGAGATGTCGGGCATGACTGAGGTGCGGCCGCGGAGAATGAGCGCGGTGTTCCTGCAGAAGAGGTTCTCTCCGAGGCCCGGTTCCCCGCGGTGTCTGAAGGTGCCAGTGTGGGCCAGGTGGTTCACCCAGGCCTGGGCTTGGCGGCACAGCTGGTGAGGGGGAGAGAGAGATGGTTGTCAGGACGACTCAGAGCATATTTGGAGCAGTGCTGGAGAAGGTCTTCGGGAGTTCTTCTACTCCCCCTCCGAGCATTCATAACAAGAATGAAAGGAATCAGAAAAGGGGAAGAGAACAAAGCAATAACCAGAGAGGAGACAGATAAAACAAACACTGGACGCAACATAAGGCAGATAAATGGGAACTATAAACACAAGACAAAAACAGAACAAGACAGTTATCCCACACAACTTGTTAACAAACAGTAACCAATCAGCTCATGCAACTAATTTCATAAATCAAAATAAATATTTTATACCTGTTTGAAAAAAATCAGTTGAGAGAATTTATCTTTTGAAAATTAGTTAAAAATAGACAATAACAAAAGATCCAAACAAACCTTTAAAAGTCCACACAGACATCACAATAGTCTGATGCATCAAATTAACAAATCCACAAGGGTCGGGATGAGGGTTCGAACCTACGCCCGAGAGGATCCTAGACGCGCCTTAATCGACTGTGCCACAACACGGTCAAAAGGGAGATCATCTACCCCCCTCACACACAGATCCTGCAGCCTCCCCGAGACACAAACCAGGGTTTTACACACTTCCCCCGAGGCACAATAAGGTGTTCTACCTCTTCGCTAGGTAGAACAGCCGTCGGTTGCAATTCTTTTGACCGTGTCGTGGCGCAGTCTCGGGATCCTCTCGGGCTTAAGTTCGAACCCTCATCATGACCCTAGTGGACTTGTTCAAACCTTTAAAGCGCTTAAAAGTGTGTAATGAGTGGTGGTGGTGTGGAGCTGCTATATAGCAGCTGCTTCAACAGTTGAAGCTGCTACAGCTTCCAGGGGCACGGTCGCCGACGCAGGAGGGGTCTTAAAAAACACATGGCGAAGGGAAGACATAAAGGAAGCAAATCTGATGCAGCAACTGAGTGACGGAGTGGCAGCTCTGACAACACATTAAGAGGGATGATTGACAAGAGTAATGACCCTCCTCGCTGGCACATGGAGTGGGGGGAGGGGGGTGGGGGGGAGGGGATGTGTACGTGCAGGGGGACGCAGCTGGCAGGGAGTGCTAAAACAAAGCAAAGACAGGTTGCGTACCTCCGTGGAGAGGGTGAGAGGGGGGGCGGAGTGCCTGGCACGGTAGATGTTGTGGGCCGTGAGGCACGCCTGCACGAAGTCGCTGCCACTCCAGCACGGCTCCGGCTCCGGCAGCCTCCGGGACACCACCGGCCGCAGCGACGCTATCTGTGGGCGACACACATGTGTGGTGACACACCTGTTGGTGACACACCTGTGGGGACGGTGGTGCTGCAGGGTGTACTTACCTAGTTGCACTTACCTACTTGTGCTTGCGGGGGTAGAGTTCTGGCTCTTTGGTCCCGCCTCTCAACTGTCAATCAACTGTTACTAACAACTAATTTTTGTCCCCCCCTCTCCCTCCACACACACACACACACTTCCCCATGAAGCAGCCTGTAGCAGCTGTCTAACTCCCAGGTACCTATTTGCTGCTAGGTAACAGGGGCATCAGGGTGAAAGAAACTGCCCATTTTTGTTTCTCGCCGGCGCCGGGGGATCGAACCCGAAGTCCAAGGCGCTATCCACTCAGCTATCAGGCCCCTTGTGTGTGTGTGTGTGTGTGTGTGTGTGTGTGTGTGTGTGTGTGTGTGTGTGTGTGTGTGTGTGTGTGTGTGTGTGTGTGGCAAACAATTCAATACATACATATAACAAAACAGTATTACAACACAACCTTCCTCACACCTACATTTTTGTAAACTTCTCAACAAGCTATTTCAGTGTAAAAAAATATGTGCTTAAAAAAAAAAGTTTGTTGAGTTATACAAAGTGCAGCAAATAATTAATTCAATAATTAACCCAACTCTCACACACACATGAAACCTTTTGATCTATTCTGATCATTTTAACACCAGGACTTAAGGCTCATTTCACGTTATTGTGATTATTTACTGTAAATAATCTGTAAATTGTAAATAATCTTAACGCAAACGATGCTCAAGACTAAACAAAAAAAATGCACAAATGAGAACAAACGCTCTGGGTTGAAAAATGTTAGAATTTGTCATTATTTCTTTGCTGGAAAGTTATTAAAATGTCGGATATATACCACTAAATTGACCTTACTCTTAAGATAGTGTACCCAAAAGGTTCGATTTTCTCACAAGAAGCCGTATACCATTCTTTTCTATTAAGAATAATATTTACCTAAGAGTCAAAAAAAACTTTAAAAAACAATAAAAAAAAATCCTATCCAAACAATTAGTAGAAGAGGTGCACTCTTCCTTGTTCTTGCTTCTTCTTCCCCTCCTCCCTCTTTCTCTTCCTCATTCTCCACTGCTTCCTCTCATCTTACGTCCATTTCATATTTGAAATGGGCATGACCCAGCCTATATATCTAAGGAAACATACTTTGATCTCCGCTGGAATCAGCAAGGTTTCCAAATTAAAGTTCAGTTAGGGGCCCAAGAGCTAAATCCCCATCCCTCACACGTATAACCAAGCAAATACAATACATGTCAGTAACTCTGAACACCCCCCCCCCCCACCCCTCGTTTCATTAGAATAATACATCATTAACATAACATTTCTTACTAATGTCGAAATAAGTATTCTTCAGGTATGTTTATTGAGACAGGAAAAAATACATCTCAAAGGCATAGAGTAGCTTAGGCTATTTCTACCCTCCATAAGTATTCTATTGATGCCATACAATTCTTGTATACATTTTGACTTAATTGTGTCTCCCGCTATACTTCCTGGAATTACCCTAAATATGTATTTCATTATGATGATATACACGTGTACAAATCCACAAGGGCCGTGACGAGGATTCGAACCTGCGTCCGAGAGCATCCGTAGAACACGCAATTCTGATTTCTGTGTATAATATACGAGTGTCTTTACGAAGTTACTGGTCCTCAGAATACTTCAGTATACCTCCCGGTGTTTCAGACCCCATGATACTTGCGGTCTGAGACATTGGCAGGTATACTGTCTTCGTCTGTTTTTCACTGAAGAAACTCTGCCCATTTTTGTTTCTCGCCGGCGCCGGGGATCGATCTCGGAGTCCAAGGCGCTATCCACTCAGCTATCAGGCCCCTTGTGTGTGTGTGTGTGTGTGTGTATGTGTGTGTGTATGTGTGTGTATGTGTGTGTGTGTGTGTGTGTGTGTGTGTGTGTGGTGTGTGTGTGTGTGTGTGTGTGTGTGTGTGTGAGGATAATCTCGTCTTGGGCTGTTTAAAATAAATAACAAAGGCCCACCGCGAATTCTACAGAAGCCTCCTCCTAAAATTTATAATTAGATGCCTATGGCTTCAGGGAGATATGGTAGACATGTTCTGTTACATTTTCTTTCCTGTTAACCCTTCCTTTCCCTCTCCCTTCTCTCTCTCTCTCTCTCCCTCCTCTCTCTCTCTCTCTCTCTCTCTCTCTCTCTCTCTCTCTCTCTTCTCTGTCTCTCCAAGTTGTTCTTTATGTTATTATGTCCTTAAATTAGAGCATTGACTTGAGGTCATTTGATCACTGTTGACTAAGAACTAGAGAGAGTAATATTTAAGCACTACAAAAGGAATCATGAAAGGCAAAGCATGCAGACAGCTTCTCCAGTTCATAATAAATCATTTACAGCAATACAACTATTTATATACCACCATTTTGTTAAAAGTTATTCTTTACTCACTTTACACGGTCACTCACAAGTACTATGTCAACATTTAACTTCAAAAATATCTTTGAATTTGAAATCATCTATTCCTCAATTGTGTATATATATATATATATATATATATATATATATATATATATATATATATATATATATATATATATATATATTATATATAAAGCCTCGTGTATCTTAGGTCAGTCACCCCTCCTCGTGGTCAGGTTTATTGTCTTTTTATAAGATATCTAATTCATAGAGACACGATAACAAAAACTCGTGTTTTATCTGCGTTGCGACATTTAATACTTTTTAAACACGCGTGCTTGGGGACCTCTTTCCCCCCCCCCTCCTCCCTCAACCTTCCCTCATACACTCGCATACGTAAACAAGCTCGCAAGTGTGTATACACACACGCGCGTACACACACTACGTCAGTGTTAATGCTGGCACGCTCCGGAATGATGGGGTGAAGGTCAGGTATGGGGGGGGGATGAACACACACACACACACACACACACACACACACACACACACACACCACACACACACACACACACACACACACACACACACACACACACACACACACACACGCGCGAGATCATTCACAGCAGGTGCAGGTGAAGTCAGGAAGCCACACAGCCTGTGTCAGGTGCTGTCGTAGTTCCCGCGAGGCTCGCCAGCTGGGACGCTATGAGATGCACCTGGCCCAGGGTTCTGTTGCTGCTGTTGCTGTTGCTGCACTGTTTCTTTGTTGCTGTCTGTGGTGGTGGTGGTGATTATGGTTGATGGTGCTGGTTGTTGTGGTCGTGAAGTGGTGGTTACTGTGGTGAACGGTAGTGTGGTTTATGGATAGACATACAAGAGCGGTTACGACACTGCTAGTTGTTTCCTGTTATTCCTATATGTCTCCAGGGTGGTTTCAACTGCAACTCCTGCTCTATCTCCACCTAATGCTATCACACACACACACACACACACACACACACACACACACACACACACACACACACTCGACAGTTGCAGCAATTGACACTTTCCGTAAATGTGGTGCTAAATAGTCGCAAATCAAACGATCTAACAATATCTCGGCTTGCATGGTTGCAAACTATGGGACCTAGTGGGAAATGCTGGCCTTACGGTGAACTGTGAATGAAGGAACTTTACAAGACGTACATATGTCTCCTGTGAATAGTTAGTCTCCTGGGCCATGCCTCGCAGCCTGTCACCCTCTCCCGTCTCCTGGGCCATGCCCCCAGCCTGTCTCTCCTGGGCCAGCCGAGACGGGAGAGGATGCCTCACGGTGGCGTCGTGGTGCCAGTGGCCGTGACAGACAGAAATAAACACTGACACCAAAGATGCTTGAGCAGTCGGTCGGGCTGGTCGCCAAACTGAACGACGGGCGGGCCCCCCACAGTAGGTGTACAGGACGGCCCCCCACAGTAGGTGAACAGGACGGCCCCCCACAGTAGGTGTACAGGACGGCCCCCACAGTAGGTGAACAGGACGGCCCCCCACAGTAGGTGTACAGGACGGCCCCCCACAGTAGGTGTACAGGACGGCCCCCACAGTAGGTGTACAGGACGGCCTCCCACAGTAGGTGTACAGGACGGCCCCCACAGTAGGTGAACAGGACGGCCTCCCACAGTAGGTGTACAGGACGGCCCCCACAGTGGGTGTACAGGACGGCCCCCCACAGTAGGTGTACAGGACGGCCCCCACAGTAGGTGAACAGGACGGCCTCCCACAGTAGGTGTACAGGACGGCCTCCCACAGTAGGTGTACAGGACGGCCTCCCACAGTAGGTGAACAGGACGGCCCCCACAGTAGGTGTACAGGACGGCCCCCCACAGTAGGTGAACAGGACGGCCCCCCACAGTAGGTGTACAGGACGGCCTCCACAGTAGATGTACAGGACGGCCCCCACAGTAGGTGTACAGGACGGCCCCCCACAGTAGGTGAACAGGACGGCCTCCACAGTAGATGTACAGGACGGCCTCCCACAGTAGATGTACAGGACGGCCCCCACAGTAGATGTACAGGACGGCCCCCACAGTAGATGTACAGGACGGCCTCCCACAGTAGATGTACAGGACGGCCCCCACAGTAGATGTACAGGACGGCCTCCCACAGTAGATGTACAGGACGGCCCCCCACAGTAGATGTACAGGACGGCCTCCACAGTAGATGTACAGGACGGCCCCCCACAGTAGGTGTACAGGACGGCCCCCCACAGTAGGTGAACAGGACGGCCTCCCACAGTAGATGTACAGGACGGCCTCCCACAGTAGATGTACAGGACGGCCCCCACAGTAGATGTACAGGACGGCCCCACAGTAGATGTACAGGACGGCCTCCCACAGTAGATGTACAGGACGGCCCCCACAGTAGATGTACAGGACGGCCCCCACAGTAGATGTACAGGACGGCCCCCACAGTAGATGTACAGGACGGCCCCCACAGTAGATGTACAGGACGGCCCCCATAGTAGATGTACAGGACGGCCCCCACAGTAGATGTACAGGACGGCCCCCACAGTAGATGTACAGGACGGCCTCCCACAGTAGGTGAACAGGACGGCCTCCCACAGTAGATGTACAGGACGGCCCCCACAGTAGATGTACAGGACGGCCCCCACAGTAGATGTACAGGACGGCCTCCCACAGTAGGTGTACAGGACGGCCCCCACAGTAGGTGTACAGGACGGCCTCCCACAGTAGGTGAACAGGACGGCCTCCCACAGTAGGTGTACAGGACGGCCCCCCACAGTGGGTGTACAGGACGGCCCCCCACAGTAGGTGTACAGGACGGCCCCCCACAGTGGGTGTACAGGACGGCCCCCCACAGTGGGTGTACAGGACGGCCCCCACAGTGGGTGTACAGGACGGCCCCCCACAGTAGGTGTACAGGACGGCCTCCCACAGTAGGTGTACAGGACGGCCTCCCACAGTAGATGTACAGGACGGCCCCCACAGTGGGTGTACAGGACGGCCTCCCACAGTAGGTGAACAGGACGGCCTCCCACAGTGGGTGTACAGGACGGCCCCCCACAGTAGGTGAACAGGACGGCCCCCACAGTAGGTGAACAGGACGGCCCCCCACAGTAGGTGAACAGGACGGCCTCCCACAGTGGGTGTACAGGACGGCCTCCCACAGTAGGTGTACAGGACGGCCCCCCACAGTGGGTGTACAGGACGGCCCCCCACAGTAGGTGTACAGGACGGCCTCCCACAGTGGGTGTACAGGACGGCTCCCCACAGTGGGTGTACAGGACGGCCCCCCACAGTAGATGTACAGGACGGCCTCCCACAGTGGGTGTACAGGACGGCCTCCCACAGTGGGTGTACAGGACGGCCCCCCACAGTGGGTGTACAGGACGGCCTCCCACAGTGGGTGTACAGGACGGCCCCCCACAGTAGGTGAACAGGACGGCCCCCNCGTTAACAAGAATATTTCCTATAAACCAATTGCCGTCATTCAGTGTACAGCCTGTTTCACCAAAATGCTCGTAAGGAACAAGGTGATCAGTCAACACCACTTAAAACCCTTAGGAACAACCATTTTAACAACAACCACGAAGTGTTACTGTGTCAAACTTTTACATCGAGAACTAAAGCCATTTGGGGCATGCAGTTCATACACTTCGTATCCAATATAAACACTTTATTAACAAACCTTTCAAATTCTAGCCACTTTACGTCACATGCGCTGGGCCTAGACAATGTTACAATAAACATGGCATTGTAGGAACAACTCCATAGCCAGCCGTTAAAGAATACGCAAACAGCTGTAAACATTAACATCTATAATTTAGGGATATTTATTCCAATAAGAACACTTATCGGACCCACATTGTTAATGTAGAAAACCAGCCGAATAATAGGCATAACGCCATACACCAGATATTAAACATAACAGAGGGAACATTCTATAGTTCTAAGAACAGTTTCAAAGTATTCTATACACAGATTTACAACTTCCATTTTGCATCTAGCTTCCCAATTTTTCAATCTGCTTCACCGGCCTTACTACTGTTACAGCCACCGTCTTCATCCATTTTCTATACTGCGTCTGTAAAGTTAAAATATTTGCATTAATTTCAATATTCACGTTTCTCTACTTCTTACCCTTCCAACACTCTAGAGTAACTACACGCCAAACTATTTCCTACCACAAACTATTCTCTAATCATTCTACTACAAACTATTCTCTAATCATTCTACCACAATCTACGATGTTCTGAAAGTTATCGTTAGTTTAGTCAAGTTTCCTCCCTTAATATTACTTTTACACGTTCATTCACTAACAAAATGGCCCGTCAACCATACTTTATCGAATACCAATTTATACCATTTGACATTAAAACTGCTAACACTTACCGTTATAGTCAACTGAATGTACATTCCTTCATTCTTCCTAACATTCACACTAATCAGTAAGAAACTGTAGTATTCTTGCAAACTCTTAACGTTCAATATTTCTAGTGGCAAATTTTAGTGGTGCAGAAGCAACACCTGCCAGTTTGTCACCCCCCCCCCTGTTAACTATCCATACTGCCCAAGACTATTTTCACTGGTCACTTAGGTGGTCCTAACTACAATATCGTGAACACCATACCGTTCACCCTTTACACAATGATCCCGGAATCATGCTGCTTCAAACCTTATCTGATATTTCCCCGCTAATTAGACTAGTCTTTACTCCAATTTCTATATTTTAACTAACATTTTTACTTCCTCCTAAACCTAAGTCTCATAACTAGGACAAGTAAACTAGTTAATACCAAATGTTTCTAATGTCCCACAGATGCTCTTTCTATAATTCTGCAGAATATCTTTTCCAACACTTTCCTGCTAATTATAAATATTAACTGAACGTTTTAACAACTTGCCTTTTCTTTCAGATATTCCTGCAACGTTGACAGTCGCCCCGTGTTCAACATCATCCAACCACCTCCATCGAGACTTGCAGCTACGTCACGTCAGAACCAGTTGCGTTCCCCGTCTGACTAGACCTCCATTCACCAAGTTATTTCTTAAGCGTGAAGACTCTGCCATTGTCAAGCCAGGCCCTAGAAATACAACATTAAGTTACTTATACCATTTCAATGTTTAAAATATCAAATACATATCAAAACAGTCAAGGTTATTTTTGTTCGACAAAAAATTATAATCTGTATACCTCTTGTCTAATTTTGATATAGGGCAACACCAGGGTACAAACTTCAGCACTAAACATTTTGCAATAAATTCAACTACCAAATTCTTGGTTTGTTTAATATATACATTCGTCCTAATAGCTTATAAGTTGCCATTCCAAACAATATTACCGATACCATGACTGATGAACCTTAAGGCGTGGCATGCCCACCACAATATTCCCGTAAATTAGCGACGTGCCAACACTTAACTACTTACAAAATTGACTCACTGAAGACGATGTAATCAGACACGCAGATGTCGATGTTCACTAATTACGACCATACTGAATATATATTAACTTTACTGAAAGCGTTACAATACAACTTTGGCACTACTGAAGAAACCACATGAACTAGGAAAATTGCCCAAGTATTGGGGAGGGGGAGGCAGGGCCGAGATTAATGTAATTCTCAGTTACGTTCTACCTTACCACAAATTACAACCACCAGAAACCCATTATTAGAACTATTAGAACCAACAAAAAATTTTACCCGCTGCAATGGACACTACAGATAAAGACAAAAATTCAAACCTGCATAACTCACCAGATACCCGGTCGTAACAGAAGTATTTCAGATAAAATTTGTTCCGTGAATTACACTACAGAAATCCACACCCGCCTGTTAAATAAAAAAGTGGGTTTAATACTATCAAGTTTAAAAATCAGCAAGTCATCGAAGCAGCCTAGTTTTGTGAAAACGCCCTCAGACCACGAAATCACGATTGCTATGAACAGTATTAAGCCACAGTAGATACCCATAAACTGCCACCAACTACCACTACCGACGCAACACCACAGGAATAAGCTGTACATTAAGTGCCTTACAGTACCTACAAGCCATTTAAAAATTTAAATATGACAGCTGGCTCTAAAATTTTGAGCTACAAATCCCAAAATTCTGCAATAATTTTTATCCTTTACTCATTACTCTAATAATTATTGCATTTTAAACGGGCCACGTACTTAAATACCTTACGTACTGCCCAGATAGATTATTTTTGCCCGCTCTAATGCAGATTTAAGAAAAAATTGTGGACCAGCCACTTAACGCTGAACAGCCAAATCTTAAACGAAGCCAATTATTAATACTATTGTTAGGATACGTCAATTAGGTTTCCATGTAAATAACTTTACTAATCCTTTCACACGCCACCCAAATATCACCGTCCCTATAAAGTCACAGGTAACAGAGCCCACATGACGCTAAACCAACTACCAGGTGACACTATAATTAAATATCGACACCTAATACCGTACACGAGTTAATACATTGAGTAATAAAGTCCATGGTTACCTCACCTGATGACCGGCGTAGCTGCAAAAGAATTAAGAAGCAGGACACCGCCCAAGGAACTGCGTCTGGTGGCTGCCAGTCCAAGACTAAGGCCGCCGCCGTCCGCTCCTAACCATCATAACCCAACAGCGTCATTGGTGACGTCACAATACTTAACGACCATCCTCGTGCTGTGCTAGTTTACGCTCCAATGTTTTACATTCCGTTAGTTACTTTAATCAATATATTATAATTTAATGTAATAAGTAATATACTGATTTACTTTAATCAGTATATTATCAATCAAAACAGCGGATAAAAGCCTTCGAGAATCATAAATAATGGATTCAGGAACTCGTCCCGTGGTCTACACACAGCCTATAGTAATTTTACACTTTTGTGAACTAGTTATGCACAACTAATTAACCTCAAATTTGCGATCGTTACACGGATGTTATAACAGTACAGTAGGTAAAGTTATGGAAGTACAAGGCTATTTATTATCTGCATGGCTAATAGTAATGTTTTTGCAACTTGTTAACATATATTTTAGTAAGGCACTTATTTTTGTTAAATTCCACAAAAGGGGTTTACCAATAGCAGTTTCCTCTTGGGTGCTTACAGGGAAACTTATCTATGTCCTCGGTTATAACCAAGTAACAGTAAAAATAACGTTTCCAAAAAGCAGCACTGTTCCTATTATCTTCATGTCCCTACACTTTTTCTGTATACTTATTCCATGTTTCAATGCAGCAAGTCAATACTTCTCCGATTAACTCCCATTCCTTCACCCCGTCCCATCCCAAATCCTTATCCTGAGCCCCTTCCCAGTGCTATATAATTGTAATGGCTTCCCCTTCCCCTATATGATACTATGCAGATCCTCATTCATTCTTGAACAGTCTCCTCCAAACTAACCATAACAGCTCTATATACAAGTGCCTAGCGATGAGTTCAACGGGTCTGGTCAATACGTAATCTCACCCAGAGCCGTTTTCCCACAGCCGGTTACATTATATTTTATACAAAATGATGTATGCATATTTTCATTCACAAGCACGCTAATTATCAAAACAAAGTGCTCAACCAGTATGGCTATACTATCTTGGAAATACAACTTCAAAATGTAAACTACATTGGAAATACAACTATTGTATGTGGGACCAGCTTTGCTATTATATATATGCGTGTCCTAAAGATAAAAAATAACTATTTGGTATAGATGCAATTGAACCAAGAAAACCTATTTGCATTTCTAGAAAAGGTGGATGACAAAATCACAGGTCTTCAATAGCTGTTTTATTTATAATAGAAAAAGATTATACTAGATACTGCCATAAAATATGCTGTTAAACTGTAAAATATTTGTGGATGATAAAACAACTGGTATATATAATGAGAAATTTTTCGCAGGCCTTAACAATAAATTACTTAGGCCCAACAATTTCGCCATTTTAATACTATATTAGCAATGTCAGACTGATTATTGTGAATAGTAACACAAGAAAAGATGCCAGAATTTTTTATTGGCACTGTGTGTTAAGATGAGATTTCCTTAGATAAGAATATTCCTTAACAATTTAGAGAGACTTGAAGTTTTGATTCTTATAAATATGCTGAAATTTGGTTTAGAAACTAATTAAAGTCTTTAAGTGCTCTTCGTCAGTCCTAATCAAGGCTAATATACTTTGAATACAGTAACACTGTAAGCTATAATTTCAACATTGTCAGAGGCTGTCATAAGGTGCAGATGTTTACTGGGAAAAACTGTAAAACAGATAATACATAAAAACATGTATATACATTATGTCCAAACCTATGTACAGTGTTTTATATTCAGAAATTTCTTGAAATTTATGCTATTTTGGTCACTCGTAATATTCTCTTATTCTGCCTTTCACAAATTAGTGTGATAAATTTGAAATCATAATCTACAATATGTATTTGTTATTGACCTATAAATCTTTGCTAACAATTTATAAAGGAATCTGGAAAACACCTTATAATTAACGATAATAATAATAATAATAATACTGTAGTCTTAACAATATAAACTAAAATAACAAACCAATAGTCAAACACATGGCATTAGAACATCTTATAAACTAGCGTTATTTCCCATCTGGTGTGATTGTTCAGTAACTTTGTGAACTAATGAATGTTCAATTGCAAGTAATTATCAAAAGAAGGCACCAAGCCGGGGAGACAAATGTAGCACCATCAGAGGTGCAAGATGTTCACAAGGCGCAAATATCACCAAGGATGCCAATACGAGAACAAAAGCACGTAAGGTGAGCGATATCAAGATACCCGATTCACCAATGATTATATCAAGAAACAAGTGACCACGAGGGACAGTCACACACGCACAGCAAGACAAAAGCATTATATGACAAAGAGTGCTGGGGAGACGGGACACCACGAGCGTAGCTCTCATCCTGTAACTACACTTAAGTAATTACACGCACATCTTGGAAATTAGGATATTCAACAAGGATAAGTACAACCGTAAGACGGACAGTGCACTTCGGACAATGTTCAATTGCAACATTTAGCTCCGTTATGTACGTGAACAAATATCATTAGCAGACTATGAATTGTAAATACCTGCGAGTTAATCAACTCTTGTGGTTTGCATAATGATGGGGAAGTGGAAGGTCTGTCGTTTGCCTAGCAAAACCTCGATACCTTTAACAGGCTGCCTGCCTCTCACAAGACCTCTTCCCCTCTACAGTAGTGGGGGGGGGGAGGTCTTTTGGCAAATTACTGGCATCATGTCATCATCGAGGCCATGAGAGATAGTAGCCTCATATAAATTCAGGTAAAAATGAAGGCACCTGCGAAGAGACAGGCATTTGAAATCATGACTCCACAAGAGTATCGAGACATTTCTAGAGATTACTAACAAAGAAAAATATCTCCAAGATTTTTATGAGGTAGAGACACTGAGTCACAGTGAAGAGACTAATACTTTTGTGGTTATACATAATAGACAGGTTATCTCAGCTCTGGTGTGCCAGGGCTGCAGGTATGTATACGGTAAATGCAAAGTGTTGGCAATTAGTAAAAGGAAAATTCAAAGGGAACTAAAAAGGGCCAAGTCTCTATCTGTTGCTTAAAGCCACCAATCATGTGTTTGGATGGTGTGAATGTCTACCAGAAATAGTCCTAATGTTCAGATGTTCAACTGCCTCGAGGTACTTGAACATCTGTCACACCCAGCTTAGTAACTCTACACTACTTCAAACTCCAACAACTTCACCTACACCTGAAAGAGAAACTACAAAAATCCATCAAGTCAAATACCATTGTTTACCTGTTTCTTATTGTAGATGGGGATGGGGGGGGGGGGAGGAAATTCACACAGTAACCAAGAAGTCTTCTGGGACTGACAGCTCTTGGTCCCCACCCCATTACACACCATGTATTTGACTATTAAAATACAAATAAAAACACTATTTACTACTATGAAAAGAATTTTATAAATTATGATAAAAATAACTATGAAAAAGCAAATTTCTTTATATTTTACAAAATTTGTCACGTGTAGAATTTGTGAGACGAGTTAAAATTCAACAGCTCCAAGACATTTAACTGACTGAATGATTATCATATTTGTAATTATTTTGAAACTACTGTATTTAAAATTATAGCCCCTGTAATTAATTACCAAATATCGCCTAGATCATGATTTATATAATCTTTTAATTATTTATCCATGCTCTGGATAATAATTCATATCAATAAAGCAGATCAACATATATTTTGATTGTATTCATGAGCACCAAAGAGCACAGGTACTGATAAGCTTGATACAATGCTTCATTCAAATTATATAATAAACTCACCCTAGTTATCAAAGTGTAAATGTACTTAGTTAATAACAGAGGCGATAAATATTTACTATTCATGCCATGGATAATTTTGTAGATCTGGATATGTTTCATGCTGTAGTCTTGGTATACAGGCTAATGCTAAAGTTTGTAACTTGTGGCGCTGAGCATACAGTACATGCCTGGGGAGGACCAGTCTTTGGTGTATCCAATATAACATACTAGTAATACATGGAAGCATGACATGGAGAGGACTAACTCAATTGACATATATAATAATATAATAATAATAATAATATGTACAGCATCTGAAAGTATACAATGGGACTTTAAGATTTTAAAGGAATATGAACATTTTAACCAACAAATAACAAGCTTTGGGAATACTGCACTGTACTTGAAAAATAACAGCACTAATTTAGATACACAATTCAGAACAACAAAAGTCAGCCAATGTGCCAGTACAGAACTTTTGTTTACAAGCATCAGATGTACTAGAAATTGCTTTCAAATATCAACTCGGCCATATTGGATATAAGAACATTGTGAGCAGTATCATGTCAAGGCAGGAACCATTTTGTTATTTCTCCTGTCTAAATTATATAAGATGTTGCATCATAAAAATATAGTGAAATAGAGCAAGTTGAATATTTTTTTCTGACCCCTCCCTCAAATGTAAATACACTAATTCTTTCCTTTTCTTCTATAAAATTCTTCAAACTAATATGTTGTTCAGTTATTGTTGATAAATTGATTACATTCGTTGTGTGAGAACTGATGCAGACCTACACACACGACTGGCCTAGTATGTATATAAGCATCACGGGACCTATTGGAATGTAGGAATGGGAACAATGGGGGGGGAGGGGATGTTTTTGCTACATAGATTCTAAATAATATACAGTATAGCATACACTTACATCTAGGAAACTGATACTGATGCTGTAGATAGTGCCATCCCAAGCTCAAGAGAACTACTAATACTGTACTGTCTAATCTAACCATACCATGTTTGTTGGATTTGGCCTCACGTTAAATATCTACAGTGTTAAGAGTGATTCTTGTCATACACATAGTTTTCTTTACCTGGATTTACTTAAAAGCTATAAATATACATTATAGGAATATTTCTCAGAGTCTTTAATACATTAATACTGTACCATCACGTTTGAGTAATATTATAAATCAATATTTCATGAAATCAAATCATACCTGTGAAACAACTGATTTTGTAAATACAATGTATCTGTACTATAGTTTTTTTAATGAAGCTACAATTCAGGTTAGTTTTAATTACCATACATGCATTCTGAATGAAGAATAGTGGAGATATTTTAGAATAGGTATGGCATTAATATCAAAAGTGATTACACTTGGAGAGAGAACTACATCACTTTGGCAGCCATGACTGTCAAGGGAGACAAGTGACAGCAGGGGTGCTGAACAAGGTGCTACTTAATAGCACCATACAGTACATGTTACTAGAATTATTGAGGACACCGAGGGAGAGGAGGAAGACACAGGGGAGGATGAGGACACGGAGGGGAGGGGAAAGGATGATAAGGACACAGTGGGACGAGGAAGACAAGGGAAAGAGGAGAACATGAAGGGTACAAGGACACATGAAGGACGAGGAGGACACAGGATGACAAGTAGGACCTGAAATACAGGGGGGACGAGTAGAGAAACAGAAGTACTGTACAGGAAAACAGGAGGACATGAGGGATGAGGGGGGGGGATGAGGAAGACACATGGAGACGAGGAGGACAAATGAAGAGGAGGACACAGGAGGATGAGGACATAAGAAGACAGAAGAGAGAGGACAGAAGGAGATGAGGACAGAAGGAGAAGAGGACAGAAGGAGACGAGGAAGGACAGAAGGAGAAGAGGAGGACAGAAGAAGAAGAGGAGGACAGAAGAAGAAGAGGAGGACAGAAGGAGAAGAGGAGGACACAAGAGGATGAAAACATCAGCGGGGGATAAGGATTTTAGGCAACAAACAACCAAAGTGTACATAAAATAATAAATACCTTTATACCTATGGTTACCTGTGGATAAGTTACCATGTATGGTACTTGCGTATTTCTAAATGGTACAGATATTTACCTATTATACTAATAGGCCAGCAGTACCTAACTGGGATGGCTATTATACAAATGCATATATATAATACTTGAGAGATTAAGAGTGAAATTAACTCTTTTGTAAATTATAATAACAGATTTTACAGTCCTGACTTTTGTACAATTCAGACAATTCTTGAATTTTGATTTAGAGTATTCTCTATACAGGTAGTTCTTTGTGGCTAATCAAGAATATGCTTACAGTATATAGGTTAGGCATCACTTTAAATATTGAATACTATAAAAAATTGACCTATTCGATGATACAGTATTGTATAAAACCTTAGTAGCTTATGTTAAAGAGAATAATATAGAAACCCTTTTTACATTACACAAGATGAATTGTACTGTCCATAGTAAGATGCCATGACAGTATTTAATTCCTTAGTACATTACCTGTGTAGATAATGTACAAAATTTATTACATTACTGTACTAATTTACTTGTGATGAATGTATATGAAATTGTAGTACATTACCTGTGTAGATTTTTTGTATAAAATCTTGTGTAAATCAAAAATGAATGCAATAACAAAAAAGATTAGATCCCGTATAATACAATACTACATTATACAGTATTTACTACTAAGAAGGAAAATACCTGGATCAGTTTACAGAAGGTACAGAAGGTCACTGAGGTATGCTGTTAATAAATGGTGCCATTAAAATTGTGGCTTTGTGTTCATAAATTGAACTAAACTAGAAAAAAAGGCCTCATCAAAATGTGTTAGAAGCTAAAATTAGTTCAAGCTATTTCTAATGTGATTAGCTGCATTCACTTTAGGTCATATTGATAAACTGCACTATATTTTAATATAATTTAAATTGAGTTTTGTTTCCGCTCAGTTTGAGTAAAATGTTTACCTCGAATGTAGAGATAGATACTGTACTGCATTGGTTGTTTGTATGTATGTAGTGTATATATATGTATGTAGTAGATATATATTTATATATAACAAATATATTATAATATAAATACATATATATATTATATTTATAATATATATATTATATTTATATATTTAATTAATATTATATATAATAAATTAATAATTTTTATTAAAATATTAATATAATATATATTATATATATATTATATATATATATATATATATATATATATATATATTATATTATATTATATATATTTATATATATATTTATTTTGTCCACATCAGCTCTGTCCGGAGGTGTCTCAAGTTAACGCGTGTCTCAAGTTTTCTAGGTTTATCATCAATTATACATGTGCATGTGTGTGTGCCCGCATATATATGTATGTATTTGTGTGTGGTGTGATATAAGTGTTAGTAGTGTATGAGTGTTTGGTGGTTGTGGGGTTGTGGTTTGTGTGGTGATTCACTTAGTAAGGTGAGTTGTTTCGCGCCTTAACGTCAAAACACTAACTAACAACATTTTTTTGGTGTGTGTGTGTGTGTGGTGTGTGTGTGTGTGTGTGTGTGTGTGTGTGTGTGTGTGTGTGGTGTGTGTGTGTGTGTGTGTGTGTATGTTGTGTGTGTTGTGTGTGTGTGTGTGTGTGTGTGTGTGTGTGTATGTGTATGTGTATGTTTGTGTGGGTGTTCTATCCAAAAATCAACATTTTCAATAATTACTCTAAGACATCTTATAATACGATAGTTACACAAAGCTGGTTAACATACTCTTGCAGTCTGGAATGTTTTACATTATTCTGGAAAAATTTGATAAAACTTGCTCAATATATGGTAATACTGTACGAATAAAATCAAATAAAAAAAGTGTACATGAACACACATTATAATCGGAGTCCACAGATAATTTTGGTTCAAACATTATGATAACTCAATTTACTTTGCTGCCAGGAAATGCAGCTTATTTGCAGCCATATAACTTCTGATTGTTTCCATCTGTATGCCTCACCTGTTTAAGCAGCTGCTACTGCAACACTTTCACAGAAAGTACTATATTTGTGTTGGAGGAGGTAATATGTTACCGCATGGATACACAGCTACTGTGACTCTTTGATCAATAGGCATACAGCCTAATGCAAAGTAAGCTATGATCTGACTATATCTGAT
>WNGS01008507.1:3511083-3522184 GCA_020271785.1 Procambarus virginalis
TATATATATATATATATATTCTGTATATCTATATATGTAATATAACACACACACAATTTGCAGTTGAAATTTATCTTCGTTATAAGATTTCTTGAAATATGAAATTCCCCTTATTATTGCCTATTTCCAGAAACTTCTATGACAATAAACATTTTTGTACAAGATGCCCCTAATATTTGTATTGTGTGCTTTCAGAGTGAAATAAATCTTCATGCTATATTATTTTGCTCTACATTTTTCATGTTAAGAAATTTTTAGATAAAAGTTTTTCTTGTCAGAAATATAAAAATTTTGTATCCATTTCACACTCCTCCAGCTTTATAATAATGTTTTGAATAACATATGACTCAGAATGCTCATCACTTAACACATAAAACTCAAAATGTTCTTACATTGTCCTCATGTATTGCTGCAGTTTGTAATGCGCACGGACAAGGAACTTATTGATAAGCAAGTCATCCATGGCCATGTTGTTCCGGGACATGTTCTTTTCACCCGCACTGTGGAAAACTCAAACATCCAGTACGAGAGTTGGCCTTTACAGACAACCTCAAGGTGTTTATCTCTGTGGAAAATGTCAGTAATTCTGACAATCAGGAAACAACATGTGAGTATTTTGATTTCTATTTTATTTATACTTCATTCTTATTGCACTTACAGTATTATTTTCTGAGATATATTAATTAATGTTTTTTTTTTACAAGGTATCAGTAATCTAATTTTTTTTATTACAATTACATTAATATGGGAAGCATGTGTGGCATTCAGTCTGGAAAAAGCTATTTCAAATGAGAAATATTCTTCAAACGGTTTATTATTCATTGTGTCAGGAGACAGGAAGCCAGAGTATATTCATACACATTTGGCTTTTATCAAATATATATATATATATATATATATATATATATATATATATATATATATATATATATATATATATATATATATATATATATATATATATATAGCTATATACTTTAGCTTATACCCATTGTTCCGTGTTCTGTGTTTTGTTGAAAGTTTGTTTTCACCTCATCCAAAACTATTGTATTACATCACCTCACCCAAATGTAGGTATAAAAGAGCCAATGCTGTTCAGTTATAGTTGTGTATGTGTAAACTAAAGTCTTTGAAAATGTAATATGTTTTACAAAATGCGCTCAAGTGTGCGTCAGACTAGAAATAAAAATGAATTTTGGAGAATTGATTTTTCATTTACCATCAACAGTAAAAAAAACATAAGGAAGATCGAGAAAATTCATGTTAGAATTATTAATCTTACTTTTTCGGTCATATTTAATAATATATATATATATATATATATATATATATATATATATATATATATATATATATATATATATATATATATATATATAATGGGGCCTCGACTTACGATGCTAATCCATTCCCAGAGACGGATCGTAAGTCAAAGCGATTTTCCCATTAGAAATAAAGGGAATTGAATTAATCCGTTCCCCACCTTCCAAAATATTAACATACAAATACATTTTATACTGAATACAATGTTTTTTCCTAACTACAATACAGTACCAACGATTCTCTTACCTTTATGGAGGGCTCTTGATGGTGTATGGAAGATGGTGATGAGGGGGGAGGAGGAGAGTTGTTAGTGTTTGGAAGGGGAGTCCCCTTCCATTATCACATCAGGCAGTGATGTTTTCTCTGGGGGTACTCTCTCCTACATTTTGCCTGAATACCAATAGGACCTGGTTGTGGTTCAGTGCTTGTTTGTCTCACTACAAATTTGTCAAGACATTTGTTTTTCCCATCGTTTTAACATTTGTCTGTAATGATGCATCACAGTGTCATTGAATAGGTTAAGGCAACAACCTACTGCAGCTTGATTTGGGTGAGTCGTTTCAGCAAAGATTTGCCATTCTTCCCATGCGGCACACATTTTCTTAACTGTTGAGGAAGAGACATTTGTACTCTTGTTTCTGCTCTATGGTCATCCTTACATGGGTTTTCATATGTTGAGCCTTATCACTGACTTTCCTGGAACTCATGGCATGATATATAATAATTACTTTAATGTTCAAAATGCAAAAAATCACCACAAAAGCGGAATTTCTTATAGGCGCGATCGTCACTAAGCGGGCAGCTGTAGTAAACTGAGGTAGGTCGGCCGCGTGACCGGGAACCACGCGCTCGGTCGACCCGAACGTGTACCAACAAATATCGTAAGTCGACGACACCATCGGATGTCGAGTCGCATTTTTCGATGAAATTTACATCGTAACTCGAAATTATCGTAAGTAGGGGCAATCGTATGTTGAAGTGCCACTATATTTATTTATATATATTATAAATATAAATATTACTAAGGGTTCCTCTGGTGCAATTGTAGGGACTCATAGTCTCGAAGAAGAAAATGAAGAGTATTGTATTCAGAGAACACCTTGTGGATTCTCACTGAACACTTTAATATTTTCTTCTCCTATCACCCTTATTTTTTTTTGTTTTATTGTATATATAAATATTTGTATATAAATAATACTATAATATCAATATTATACATAAATATTATATTTATACATTATAAATATAATAGGGGAGGGGACCTAAACATTCTCTCACATTATGTGTGATTTCCTCCGAGGCTGAGGGTCCCATTCTTCTAGCAGGAGGTGGTACTCCCTCCCTTTATAAATACTATACAGTGGCACCTCGACTTACGATTGCCCCGACTTATGATAATTTCAAGTTACGGTGTAAATTTCATCGAAAAATGCGACTCGACATACGATGGTGTCGTCGACTAACGATATTAGTTGGTACACGTTTGGGTCGACCGAGCACGTGGTTCCCGGTCACGCGGCCGACCTGCCTCAGTTTACTACAGCTGCCCGCCTAGTGACGATCGCGCCAATAAGAAATTCCGCTTTTGTGGTGATTTTTTGCATTATCTCTTATCTTTCTGGTTGCTTATTCTCTGGGTTAAGGTGGTCTCTCATTCTCAGTTTCTTGCTTGTCTTTAAGGGGCCAGGTTTTAGCCTTTGATCTCTGGTAGGCTTTATATGATTTACAAAGGCCTAGTGTGACATAATATATGTGTGGCATTATCCAGGATGTTAGCTATAGGGAGCCACATTTAATTACATTCGATGCTAGATTTTTCAGTTTTCAATATTCCTTTTTATAAGTAACTCAAACTGGATTTAGTATTTTCAAATATTAATCTGAATTTTGTTATTTTAGTCTTTTGTTATATATTGTTGCTAGTATTAGGCATCAATATATAACAAAAGATGCCTAATATAGGTACATTACAACTTGCCATAATAGTATAGTATCGCTGTAAAGTATATTAATAGTAATAAGTCCACTATAATACATTAATCCCACTTACCAAATGCAGTCAAGCATAGTTTCTGAATCGGGTCATTTATGGCAATCATCGCTGATATTTTATTTTAATACAATTTTTAATATTCTACAGTAAATGTTGCTAACAGTGTACTTTACTAACAAACCTCCATAACGAGTCATTAATTAACTTAAATAAACGATCAAACAAAGGCTATGATGATGTTAGTGCCTACTGCAAGTAATGACTATAAATTCTCTTTGGTAATTGTAATCAAAGCATGGCTAGTAGATGACTCAATTTAAGTATATAACATACCTAATTACACAACAATCCATAACTGTAGACCAAACCAGAGTAGTGGTGGTACTTCATAATCAAGAGTTATAATATGCCAAAGTTATCAGAACTAAAGCCATCTATGAATAACATATATTTTCCCAATTTACATTTAAGGGTTCTGACACCAACATAGTGAGTGCGAATTTACCATCCTACTGAGAAAAGACTCCAGAAAGTCAGCAGAACCTTACAGGCAACTGGAGGGATCATAGAAAATAAAGCCTCAGAACCACCAAACAACTCCACAAATGATTAATGCAGAACCAGGGATTCCCTCAAAATAGCTCAAACTCATTAGTACCAAATCCCAGCACCAGGCAGCCTGGTCACTGCCCTCAGCTAGCTTCCCATCTCAGTTCTGGAGCTGATGAAGAACTCACCGATGAACATGGAGGGAGGGAAGAAATTAGGGAGCCACCAGGGCTCATCTAGAAAGAGGTGTTTCATTACATTCAATGTTAGGTTTTTGGGGGACTTCCCTTGTGGCTCCCTTAAGTTAACTAACCACAGAAAACAAGAATGAGACATTCTAAGGAAGAGGAGAGAGGCAGCAGGCACTAGGATTGAGAAGAGAACCTAGGCCAGGAGACACGGCCCAATGCAACACAAGACTGACTACGACCAGGAACATTACCTAAATACTGGGCTACAAGAATCCTGTTAGGATGCCCAAATCCTTGAGCCTGAATATCAGCCCAGGACATGTTGGAAAAGATCACAGCCAAAATCACTTATGGCTGTGCAAAGCCACATATACCAAGGGGTCCCAGTAGTACGGTCGGGTTCGTTCTTGACGCACAATCGAGAATTCCGGGTTCGAATCCTGGACGGGACAGAAATACTTGGGCACATTTCCTTTCACCCAATGCTTCTGTTCACCTTGCAGTGTGTAGGTACTTCCTTTCACCCAATGCTTCTGTTCACCTTACAGTGTGTAGGTACTTCCTTTCACCCAATGCTTCTGCCCACCTTGCAGTGAGTAGGTACTAAGGAGTTAGTCAGGTTGTTGTTGGGTTGCATCCTGGGCAGGGTCAGTAATTCGGCCTTGGATGGGTAGGGAGGGGACCTTGATAAAAGTCAAAATATTTATGAATACACTCTCTGGCTTCCTGTCCCCTGACACAATGAATTAAAATTATTATATGTAGTAACACCATGAGCTCGAGGGTAGACTGCAGGCTGGCTAGATTTCATGTCACTGCAGAAGTCCTGAGAAATGAGAGCCTTGGAACAGGGTACCAAAGAAACAGGATTAAAGAACAAGGCATCCACTGACAGCTGGTGGCCAACAATCTTCAAAAAGGGTAGCAGATAAGACCATTCTAATTATAGACCTGTATTGTTGCAAGAAAACATGAAGATTTACTCTGCAGTTACACTGCGCAGTGAACTGAACTACAGTTAGGCAAGGAAAATTTACTCAAAACTTAAATTTGGTCATTTATCCACAATGGTCTGGTTAGTTAGGCAAGGAAATAACATAAAATAATGTCTTATAAACTACGGTGTTCATTTTAAAAAATAAACAAATTTGTGGTAGCATGACCTAACTGCTTCTGGAACTGAAAAAGAAGAGCTATGAGGAGAGGTTAGAGGCATTAAATATACCAAAGCTAGAAGACAGAAGAAAAAGAAGCAATATGATTACTATACTGTATACAAAATAGTAATGGGAATTGACAAAATTGGTAAAGAATTCTTGGGCCCTAGAACTTGAAGAGGTTATAGATTTAAGATAACTAAACAAAACTGCCAAAGAAATGTAAGAAAATTAACTTTTGCAAACAGTAGATGGTTGGAATAAGTTAAGTGAGAAGATTGTTAAAATGTCAACCCATGTCTTCTATTTTAAACAATGCTGTTTTGTTGACCAAATTGTATTTTTGCTTTTTTTCTGCCATGTTTCCCCCCCCTTTTTTCCATTCTTTTCTTATTTTTTCTCAACACAATTTATACTTTAATCTCAATGAGTTTTAATTTTATACTCAATTTATACTTTAATCTCAGGGCGGCTGAAAGTGTTAAGTTTTAGTCTTAGTGTCTTTCCTGCCCGAAACGTTTTGCGTAATAGTGACTTTAGGCATTGTATGTACTAGCTCTATCTATAAATCCATCAACTTTTGTGTCTTACCTTGTATGTATGTACCTTACCTGAAAAAATTTATTTATTTTTATTTATTGTGGAGGGCAAAACTTTCGGTAGTTTCAAAGCTTTATATGAAAAAAAAAAGAGTGCTGGAAAGACAAGGACTTCACGAGCGTCGCTCTCATCCTGTAACTCCAATTAGGTAATTACAGGGTTCAGTTCTAGCACCAATAATGTTCATTGTCTACATAAACCATCTACCAGAAGGAACACAGATATATATGAACATGTTTGCTGATGATGCTAAGGTCCACATTTATTAGGACCTTCCATTTATTAGGAAGGATAAGAAACCTAGACGATTGTCATGCCCATCACGATGACGTAATAAACTGAGCTCTTGTCAATATGGCTTCAGACTGGTGTGCAATGACTAATGTATGGCAACCCCATTAGAACTTTTTCTCTGTTCATTTATCCTCTGAGATTACTTAGTGTGATAATAAATGTAGACCATAAAGTCATCAGTAGACTAAGCTAATTATTGATTTTAAGTGGTTTCATACTGTATATGCAAGCTTTTGCAGAAAATATTATGGATATAGCTAATGGATACAGCTTAAAATATAATTTTGTTTTGGTAACTGAAATTCTAGTGCTACTCAGTAGATATTTTATTCCCCCATAACAATGAATAAGAACTGTTTTCATTTGCAGCATAATTATCATATCTAGGAAAGAAAGTAACTTACTATGTGTCCACAGATTATGTTAAAAGTAATACGATTGCTAGTGACATTTCACACAACAAGGGTACAGTGCTGGCAAGAATAACAAAAGAAAACATTCCAGTTAAGAATGGTGTTGTCCACCTCATTGATCGCCCACTAATGGTTGTAGCATCTAGCATCATTTCATATCTTCAGGTACAGTACTCTATTTTGTTTTATGTTTTTCTTTTTCTTTTATGGTACTGTGATACTAGGCAAATACACATCAAAATTTTTTTACTTTATTTTGTAAATATTTTATATTTACTTTATTTTTTTATTTATTTGTATGTGTGTGTAATTTCCTAATTATAAGTAATTAAATTAAGTTTCAGGAAGAGATCTATTCTTATGGTGTACTGACTTTTTTATGAATGTTATAAAATGCAGGCTTAATGCTATATATATAAAAATATATCTTCTGATTTAGGGCTTCTATCCCTCTTAACTATTTTCTTAGCATCAGGGCTTAGCTGAAATAGAAGTTCTCCAAAACTCATTTTCAGCTAAGCTCTGATGCTAAGAAAATAGTTAGAGGGATAGAAGCCCTAAATCAGAAGATAGTAAATACAGAATATGCGGACATATTCAATAAGACATGTTTAAAAGAAAACCTGCTGCCAGTATACACCAATAAAAAATATATATATATATATATATATATATATATATATATATATATATATATATATATATATATATATATATATATATATATATATATATATATGCAAACAAGCCTGAATGGTCCCAGACTAGATACTGAATATATATATATATATATATATATAATATATATATATATATATATATATATATATATATATATATATATATATTATATACTGTATATATATATATTTGGTATAAGTCTTTCTTGCAAACATATGTTGTTGAATATAACCGAAAGGGTAAGATTAATGATTCTAACACGAAACTTCTCAATATTTCTTACGTTTTTCTTCACTGTAGAGGAAGTTTAAAAATTAACTCTCCAAAGTTAATTTTTATACTTTATTCTAGTCTGACACCTGGGAATGCGTTTTACATTCCCTCGTACATCAGCGAGGCACTACATATTAAGAAGTCCAGACCAGCAATCAACAACCAGCTAACACATTTCACCCACTACAAGACCCGGAGCTAACGCTGACACAGCATCCAATGACAATACTAATACCCCCCCCTCCGATCCATTTATTCATTGATACCCCTTGATCCATTTATTTATTGATATAGTTAATACTCCTTGTTATGGCATTCATCCACCATGTCACCAAAAGAGTATATAATCTTTTGTTTACCACAGTACAATTGTCTTTGAAATGTAAGGTGTACCTTGCCAAATGCATTCCCAGGCATCAGACTAGAATAAAGTGTAAAATTGAACTTTGGAGAGTTAATTTTTAAACTTCCTTCAAGAGTGAATAAAAATGTATGAAATATTGATTAGATTCGTGTTAGAATCATTAATCTTACTCTTTTGGTCATATTCAACATATATATATATATATATATATATATATATATATATATATATATATATATATATATATATATATATATATATATATATATATATATATATATATATATAATATATATATATATATATATATATATATATATATATATATATATATATATATATATATATATATATATATATATATATATATATATATATACACACTGTATATGAGTTAGATATGTAAAATATTTAAGATAGTCATGCATATTCACAGGACTCTCATTTGCTTCCTCAAGCCTCCAGTAACTCTGAAAACACACACAACATAACTGACCCTATTTTCTGCTAGTTACAACTTGTAATAAAGTTGTTAAATCATGTTATAATGTTTTTATGATGTATTAGAACATTATTACAACTTGCTATATTGGTTGTTACAACTTGTTAGGAGGTGTTAAAACTTGGAGGTGTTTCATCATGTGTTTGGCAGGAACCATTTTTGGCAACATCATCCAGTGTCTGAATAATTAGGGCAGCCATAGAGGAGACACTAAACTTTTAACAACAGCAAATGAGTTATTACTCACTTGACACAAGGCCGAATTACTGATCCGGCCCAAGATGCAACCCTGCAACAAGCTGACTAATTCCTATGTACCTACTTACTGCTAGGTGTACAGAGCATTAGGTGAAAGGAAATGTGCCCAACCATTTCTGTCTCGCCTGGGATTCGAACCCGGAATTCTCGATTGTGCGTCGAAAACGAGCCTAGTTCTACTACCAGGACCCTATCCCAATATACGATACTAGAGCACAGTACAGTATCAATTTGTAAATGTTTTATTTATAACGCAAGACAGTTTTATATGTATGTCTTTAAATGTTAGATATAAATCAGTGTCATTGTTAATTTTTTAACAGTATACCCTGTACTGTTGTAATATAAATATGCATTCTTCCTCTAGGAAAAGAGAGGGCAACTTAGCACGTTCTACACACTTATTCGGGAGCACTATGGAGATATGACCAATCAGCTTGTAGTGGAGCAGGACCTCACACTTTTTGCTCCTTCAAATGAAGCCTTTAAGATGGTCAACAATGAACGCCTTAATCAGGTTTGTTGTTGCCCTGTTTAATAAAGGAAATTTAAAATATTTACCTTTTCAAATTTTGTATTTATTAGATACTGTAAGCTGTGTTCTCAGCAAGGCTCACTCAGTAACTTCCATGAGCCACATAGCAGTAATCCACCTAGTTCATTGTTAATATGTTAGGGTGAGTGACTTTGAGTCGGCTGGGTTTTGTCCTGTGCATTTGGACTATGCAGGAGATTTTTATTGGCCATTTGCAATTACCTAAGCATAACTAGGTAATTACAGCTGGGCAGTAAAAATCACCTGCATGGGCAAGTTGTGTGGGGCTTAGATGCCCTGGCATCTGTTCCTGAGGCTGCTTCATTGGCAGTGGAGGCTGGCCCCTCAACTTTTTGCCCCCTCTTGAAGAACACAGTGATAGACGTCTATAAGGCCCACTTAGCTTGTCACCAAATGGTGTTATCTGGGATGGTCTGGGGTTACTTTTGTGGTCTCTTTTCTCTTTTCTCCTATCTCTCCCTTTTTGTTTTATGAGGTACGTGTGTTCTGGTTGCTCGCAGCAATAGGGGTAGCCTTTCAGCTGATGAGTCAAGTATTGTTGCGTTGTGGCTTATTTCCTACTTCTGCGTCGTGGGCAAGTGATGGCTCTGGGTGTGCAGGCTCCTAGTCAAGTTAGGGTTCCTGAGGTGCATGTACTTAGCTGCCTTAGGTTGTATTCTTCATTCTCTGAAGGTTGATGTTGGCTCTTTATAGTTTAGAATGGAAGAACACAAATGAGAGGCACCTGCCATGTGGTACCATGTGTACCGGTCCACTTGGTTGACCACTCACCTCCTTGTATCCATCCTGTTCACTTCTTTTCCATGGGAGTTGGGGATTTCAATTTGAGTGACATGTGAATGAGTTACTTGGCTTTTGTGGGCCCCTGGGTGGCCTGGGAGGCCATTTGGTGGCAGTTGGACATTTCACAAAATGGCCTGGTGTGCTTTGTGAAGTTTAAAAGCCCATTTGCTCGAAACGCTGTACGTATTAGTGGGTTTAGGCACAGTATATACTAGCTCTATCTAGAAATCCAACATTCTGTTTGTAACTCATTTTGAAGGTACATTATGTACTTTTACCTGAATAAATATTATTATTATTATTATTATTATTATTATTATTATTATTATTATTATTATTATTATTATTGTTATTATTATTATTAAGTGCAGTTAGCTCAGGAAGCTACTGAGTGGACCACTAAAAAGGAAAATTTAATTACATTCATCATTTGATTTGGGGTCAATCTCTAATCCAACAATCTTCCATCTCAATATTAAGTGAACCCGATTCTGATCCTGGTTCTCAATGAATTTTTGTAATTCTCGGGGGCCTGGTATAAACTGAAGGGTTAGTGGTACCAGCATTTAAGCTCCTTGGGGCTATTGAGGGGCAAACTAGAAAGGGTAATTGCATTACTTTCATTGCTGCATTCTGCTTCATTTGGGCACCCCAAATAAATGCCGCAATCACATAAAGAGTATATTTTTAATTCAGTGTTATATTAAACTAAAACTTGTCAATATTATTGGGTTCTCAAAGTCTTTTCCAAGTTCTGCAATAGATTACATATACTTGCATTGTAGATTGCAATGAGTGACTAGTGACCATATTGAACCACATTTTTGTTCTTTGCATCTGGGCTACCATTACTCTTATACCTGAATTAGTGGGACTTCTCTAATGTGTATAATAATCATTTAATTATACATTTTAATCATTTTACTAGGTGATTGCTAACCAAGATAGGCTGGGAAAACTACTTAAGCTTCATGTGGTAAAGCGCCGCCTTACTACAGATGAGATGTTGATAGGAGCACCGTGAGGTAAGGTGGTGTTTATCCTTAAATTATATAGTATCCTATGTGATTTAGTTCTCTATGCACAAGCATCTATGCATATGTTTGCACATTCATAGACATACACATGCACACTCCTACAGATAATTAAATACAAATATTTGTT
>WNGS01008507.1:3549230-3556730 GCA_020271785.1 Procambarus virginalis
TTACTGAGGCATTAGAATAAAAAGAGAAGCAGAGTGAATCATAGACTTTATAAAGGCATTCGACAAATGTGACCATAGGAGTGATAGCACACAAGATGAGGTCGATTGGTATAATGGTAAAGATGGGACTGGATATCTCAATTTTCCTGTCGAATCAGAAACACAAAGGTAACAGTCACCAAGTAAAATCGAGTTCTGAGTGCAGTTAAAAGCTCCTGTAACTCAGGGTACAGTCCTTGCACCACTGCTGTTCCTTATTCTAATACCAGATATAGACCAAAAAAAAGTTCACAGGCTCGTGTCATCCTTGTTTGCAGATACAAAAATCAGCATGAACAATTACCCTGCTGAAGAGCATTGAAACCTACGTACGGAGATATTACACAAAGGTTTCGACTGGAGAGTAACAAATAGAACATGATGTTTAACAGTGATAATTCCAGGTAACTAGGTGACGGCGACAAAATGAAGGATCTAAAACACAATACAGGGTACACATCACAATCGTAATCTGCCCATAGTAGGAAAAGCAGGCATGTCAAGGATTTGGGATAAGATGTCTGACGATCCTAACGTTTAGGGAGCATAACCAACGCAAATATTGCGTCAGCAGAAAAGAATGTAGTATGGATTGCGAGAACCTTTCAAGTCCGAGATTTTCCCATCACAATGGTTGAACCTCTTCAACGATCACTGTGTATGTGCCCTCTTGGATACTGCTCAGTACTCACTTCCCCCTTCAGAGCAGGAGGGATTGCTTGAAATAGAAGGGAATACAGAGACATATACGGCAAGCATAGACGACGACTCACAGCTACCTGATAATTTTGGGAATCGTCTCAAAGGCTCTCCAATGACTGGTACCAGAAGGAGACGAGAGGATTACCAAATAATTACATGTGAAATACTGGAGGGCCAGGTACCCATCGTGACACGTACAATAATAACCACATACTGGAGGACGGATATGGAAGAAAATGCAGAGACAGAACCGTGAAGAGCAGAGGGTGCCATAGGCACATCTGAGAACACTGATAAACATCAAGCTGTCCGCTTTGTTCACGTCCTCCCAGCGAGCATAAGAAATATTGCCAGGACTTTTGTCGTAGTGGTCAAGTAGCTGTGAGAGGCATGATCTTCCTGCTCTAAATCCATGTTGGGTGGATTGTGGAGGTCATTGGTCTCCATGAATCTAGTGACCTGACTCCTGATCACTCTCTCTTTTGTCCAAGCCCAAGGCCTGAGCCACCCGCGTGACAGGTCCCCATACCAGCCTGAGTCACCCGCGTGACAGGTCCCATGACCATACCAGCCTGAGCCACCCGCGTGACAGGTCCTATGACCACACCAGCCTGAGCCACCCACGTGACAGGTCCATGACCACACCAGCCTGAGCCACCCGCGTGACAAGTCCCATGACCACACCACCTGAGCCACCCGCGTGACAGGTCCCATGACCACACCTGCCTGAGCCACCCGCGTGACAGGTCCATGACCACACCTGCCTGAGCCACCGCGTGTCAGGTCCCATGACCACACCTGCCTGAGCCACCCCCGTGTCAGGTCCCACGACCACACCTGCCTGAGCCACCCGCGTGACAGGTCCCATGACCACACCAGCCTGAGCCTCCCCCGTGTCAGGTCCCATGACCACACCTGCCTGAGCCACCCGCGTGACAGGTCCCATGACAACACCTGCCTGAGCCACCCGCGTGACAGGTCCCATGACCACACCTGCCTGAGCCCCCGCGTGACAGTCCCATGACCACACCAGCCTGAGCGACCCGCGTGACAGGTCCCATGACCACACCAGCCTGAGCACCCGCGTGACAGGTTCCCATGACCACACCTGCCTGAGCCACCCGCGTGACAGGTCCCATGACCACACCAGCCTGAGCCACCCGCGTGACAGGTCCATGACCACACCTGCCTGAGCCACCCGCGTGACAGGTCCCATGACCACACCTGCCTGAGCCACCCGCGTGACAGGTCCCATGACCACCTGCCTGAGCCACCCGCGTGACAGGTCCCATGACCACACCTGCCTGAGCCACCCGCGTGACAGGTCCCATGACCACACCTGCCTGAGCCACCCCCGTGACAGTCCCATGACCACACTTGCCTGAGCCACCCGCGTGACAGGTCCCATGACCACACTTGCCTGAGCCACCCGCGTGACAGGTCCCCATGACCACACCTGCCTGAGCCACCCGCGTGACAGGTCCCATGACCACGCCAGCCTGAGCCACCCGCGTGACAGGTCCCATGACCACACCAGCCTGAGCCACCCGCGTGACAGGTCCCATGACCACACCAGCCTGAGCTACCCGCCTGACAGGTCCCGTGGTACAGGACCGGGAGTCACTCACAATCGACCTGACAATAACATTACCACTCTGGTCTGTGTGTGTGTGTGGTTTTGGGGTATGTGTTCTCGAGCAAAGTATTGTGACTTACATCTCTTTGTTCTCGTCTCTATTCATACCAGCAGTAAGGCTACTAATGGCCCAATTTGAACTTTATTTCAGTAGAAGTGCCACTCTGAAAGCTTCGTGTGGACAGGCGAACTATATGTAATGTAGTATTTCTTTGTAATGTATTTAAGAAATTTATATTGTATATTATTTAATAAAATAAAGTGTGTGCCGCTTGGATATTGTTTGATCGAAGTAAGCGAGTTGTATTACTTGAGCAAATTGGGTTGAGTGATGCAGTCCGTCCTCTAAACGTTCCCCAGCCACTTGGGCTGGTCGGTAGCGAGCGACGGTCTCGCTTCATGCAGGTCGGCGTTCAATCCCCGACTGTCCAGTGATTAGGCACCATTCTTGTCCCCGTCCCATCCCAAATTCTTATCCTGATCCCTTCCAAGTTCTATATAGTCGGAATGTCTTGGCGCCTACTCCTGATAGTTCCCTTACCTCACAACTTCATCTAAGCTGATGAGTTAAATTGCCCGAACCTAACTTAACCTAACCGACACACATGAACAGAAAAGGGACATCACTTCTGCAACCCGTCCTCGACTCAAGTCCATTACATCCAGCGGTCGACCCCACAGACGCATTCATAAATTTTAACATGCTGTTCATTCAAACAATAATTTTCTCAATATAAATTAATATTATAATATATTATCATATTGTGCATATATGGACATAGGTTAGGTTAGGTGTTTAGGTTCTGTGGGCGATTATTTGTATTTGTAGTACTGGGTGAAGCATTTACAGCGTTGTGGTTCGAACAAAATTCGTCAGTGAAGCACTTGTTCCGGAAGTGTTCGAACGTCATCAGCAGTGAGTCGTGTGTAAACCGGTTTTCTTTCATAAACAGCTGGGGTTTGGCGGGTGCATGGAATCACTTTTGGGTCTTTGTATGGAGGACGGGCTGACTTCAGTGAAGAGACCAGTCCGAGGCATGAGAAGCATTCGAATCCGTACACTAGGTACCTCGAAGAACAGTAGTAAGCCGGGTATAACGTAAGTAGTAGACTAAGTATAACGTAAGTAGTAGACTAAGTATAACGTAAGTAGAAAACCGAATGTAATATTAACCACAGGAAAAACATTAGGAAACCGCAGGATGAGTGTGGGCTGCAGGATGAGTGTGGCTGCAGGAGTGGTGTGGCCGCAGGAATGAGTGTGGCTGCAGAATGAGTGTGGCTGCAGGATGAGTGTGGCTGCATCCCACGAGTGGCAGAGTGCTTGATGATCTTGAAGTTGCTTCTGTTAAAGTTCGAATTAATTTTCAGGACTGAAGTTGATGCCTGAGACGGCTGTCCACCATAATCCACACCTCACTGGGCAGGGATGGCTGCCAACGCAGGAACAGTTCCGTGTCATACGTGGAGAGGCACACCCATGGAAGCAACTGACAAAAACACCGTTCAGGACAAGTACAATGTCAAGAGGCATTAGATCATTAAGGAAGCTCATGGTGTTAAAGGAGTTAACCCCCCCCCCCCCTGAGACTATACGAGTATCTGAGACGCGTCAGGCAGCCCATGCTTCTTCTTGGAGAGAAGGCTCAGAGATTTGACAGCAGACCAGTGCCCGAACTGAGGGCATGAGCTATGAGATTATCTAGAGATGATTTCGTGGCTACCGTACCCGCGGCCCGGTCCTCGACAATGCCTCCTTTTTGTTCCCTCTCCTTCCTTTTTGTCCCCCCTCCCCCTTTCTCTTTCTCTCTCTCTCTCTCTCTATCTCTCCTCACTAAAACGTATATCATGTTATCTTGACGCAAAAAATAATTACTTCCAATGTTTTGCTTTGTTGGCTCATAAATGAGTCGACACTTGGCTTTAAGGCCGCTGACGGCTGACAATGGCCGCTGACGGCTGACAATGGCCGCTGACGACTGACAATGGCCGCTGACGGCTGACAATGGCCGCTGACGACTGACAATGGCCGCTGACGGCTGGCAATGGCCGCTGACGGCTGACAATGGCCGCTGTCAGTGCTTGGTGGTTTGTCGGCGAGCCCGGGCGCGCGCGCGTGGGCTGGAGTGTACTCACCAAGGTGTCCTTGCGGGGGTTGAACTTCAGCTCTTGGGTCGTGAGGTCATCTTTGGTCGTGTTGACACTCAACTTTTCTATACTATAAACAATCAGCACTCCACCATATATGAGCAAGTGAAATATGTTTATTGAGGTATAAATACACACAAAGGGATGAGGAACCTTAAGCTATTCTTACCCCGTTCAGTACAATGTGTTATATATATATATATATATATATATATATATATATATATATATATATATATATATATATATATATACATATATATTATATATGTTGAGGCAATACCACAGGTGTCATCACAGGTGCAATACCACAGGTGCCATCAGAATCATGACCAGCGATGACACTATTGCCCCCAGGAACCCCACGACAGCAGAGGCTCTTCAAGACAAACACCCACGCAGAGCCCCCAACAGCAGCAGGGATCCCCAGGAAAACAATACTGGTATAGAACCCTTGACTGTTCGAGAATCTGCGGTGTACAGATCAGCCATGTCTTTCCCAACAGGTTCAGCAGGGGGCTTTACAGGCCTAAGACCCCAGCACATCAAACAAATGCTGAACCCGGTGCTTGGAGATGCTGCAAAGGACCTTCTAGTGGAACTTACCAGATTCTCCAACATGCGTTTGGCTGGCGGCGTCCCTGAGGACATCAGGCCTGTCTTTTATGGAGCAACACTCTGTGCTTTAAAGAAGAAGGATGCGGGAATCAGCCCAATGGCGTTTGCGACACCGTCCGACGCCTCGTAGTGAGATCTATCAGCCAGGAAGCCGCCACCTTGCTGAAACCTAATCAGCTCGGGTTTGGGATCCCCCTAGGTTGTGAAGCTGCAGCACATGCAGCATGGGCTTACATTGCTGATCTCCCGGACCAGATGGCACTAGTAAAGCTTGACTTTAAAAATGCCTTCAATCCGCTGTCCTCAGGGTTGTACACAACCATTTCCGTCCCCTTTACCCGTTCATCCGATCGTGCTACAGTGGGGACTCTAAGCTTCTTTTTGGGGAGCATGAAATAAACTCCTGTGAAGGTGTCCAACAAGGTGACCCTTAGCACCCCTCCTTTTCTGCCCAGCTATCAAAGAGGTCACTGATAGTCTGACAAGCGAGCTAAACATCTGGTACCTGGATGATGGCACTCTCGCTGGAACCCCAGAAACCATTTTGGAGGATATAAGGAAAATCCAGGAGCAGGGAGCAGCCTTAGGCCTCATTCTCAATGCATCCAAATGTGAAATAATCTCCCGCAACCCAGGCATCACTGGGCAAATAAAAAATGTTCAAGTCATTCTCGTTGTCGAGCCACCGGACTGCACTCTCCTGGGTGCCCCCATTGGCCCCACAAGTAATCGAGGAGGTCCTGGCTGCAAAAATCACTGATCTAAAAAGAATGCTGGACAGGATTGACAAGACTGATGCCCATGATGCTCTCTTTCTCCTCACAAGATGCCTGTCTCTCCCTAAGTTGACCTACTTTCTGAGATGTTCTCCATCCTACAGTCGCCCTAAATTAAATGTGTATGATACCCTTCTGAGGTCCATGCTGGTGAAAGTCCTGAACCTGCCATTGGACGACTCTCAGTGGGAGCAAGCAACCCTCCCTGTAAGACTCGGCGGCCTTGGTGTCCGCACAGCCTCCCAGATTGCTGTACCAACCTTCCTTTCCTCCCATGTATTGCACGATCTCGTAAGAGATATCCTACCTGAATTCCTGAGCAATTCAGCAGGAATACACGATCCTGCTTTCACTGAATGTTCAAATCAGTGGAATGCTCTTGCAGACCCAGCACCCATTATAGATCCAACAAAAAATTTAAACAGTCCAGCTGGGACCACCCACTAGTAGAAAAAGTAGCTGATGCCATGCTCAGCGCTGCAACATCAGACAAGGAGAAAGCCCGCCTCAGAGCAGTGCGTGCCCCCCATGCAGGAGACTTCCTTCTGGCAGTACCCATGTCAGCAATGGGCACGCGCCTAGATCCAGAATCCCTTCGTGTAGCAGTGGCCCTCTGCCTTGGTGCCCCAATTCACACTGAATGCAAGTGTATTTGCAACAGGGTGGAAGCAGACCAATATGGACTGCATGGGTTGCATTGCAGAAGCACAAAGGGCTGGCATGCAAGACACAACGAGGTCAATGACATTATCAAGAGGAGCCTCGTCTCAGCTCGGTGCCCAGTGGAGAGAGAACCTAGCATCCTAGGGGACCAAAACCCGGATTTCCCCGCACTTCGCCCTGATGGCATCACCATATACTCCTGGAAAAGGGGCAAACACTTGGTGTGGGACTACACGTGTGTATCCACCCAGGCTGACACCTATGTACATTTTGGTGCTGATCAAGCAGGTGGGGCGGCCAACCACAGGGAAATGGCAAAATCAGTCAAATACAGGCGATTGGAAGGTCAATACATCTTTGTTCCCATAGCGTCTGAGACGTATGACCCCTGGGGCAAGAGTGCCTTGGGATTTCTCAAGGAATTAGGCTACAAGCTCATTAACGTCACCAGAGACCCAAGAGCTGCCAGTTTTTTTGTTTCATCGCCTCAGTGTGGAGATCCAGAGGGGAAACGCCTGCTGCGTCCTCGGTTCCCGTCTTGAAGCAGAGGAGCTTCAAGAGATCCATAACCTTTAAGCACTCTTTGTATCAACCAATGTATAACTTGTAACCTGTAAAAATATAAAAAAATATCAAATAAAATATTATATATATATATATATATATATATATATATATATATATATATATATATATATATATATATATATATATATGCAGAATAACCACATGTGAAAAATAGAAAATGCTTAACGCGTTTTCGGCTAATTCGCCTTCATCAGAGCAAAGTAGAATGAAGATAAGAAAACATTGCTGATCAGACCTTTATATCCGCCTGGGCAGATCACCTGACCACCAAAAATAAGTGGAGGAAAGGAATTATAAGAAAGAAGGTAACTGCAGAAGGCAGTTGCTGCT
>WNGS01008507.1:3570865-3605720 GCA_020271785.1 Procambarus virginalis
AATAATAATTCAAATAAACTAATTGGAAACATTTATTGAAAATAAAGAAAATCATTCGGCCTATTAGGCAAATTGGCCTTGCATAGTAGGCCGAGAAAATACCTTGTAAAGACTGTAATAGGTTCTATGTGGCAACATCTAAAGATTTGAAATGTAGATTTCGCAACATAAATACTCTGTAAGACACGGCCAATTATCTAATGCTTTGTTTGTTCATTTGCCAGAAAATTCTCACCAAATTGATTGGAAGATGGCTTCTTCAATAAAGAATTGTAAAATCACTTTCAATAGGAACATAATGAATCTGCTTTAATTCAGGTTACAAAATCATGTAATTTGAACATTAACAGGGGTTGTATTAATTTAGATCCATTTTTGATTGATCAGTTAAAGGCGATTTGAGTACGATCATTGTTACACATTTGTCTCACTAATACTTGTTAATATGCTATCTTATTCTAGTATTGTTATCCACATACGGGCCTATTGGCCCATATGATGCAGCTCCTATGTATATCCACCACTCCCATTCATATATTTGCCATTGTATTTTACTTCACCTCTCTCTCCTGTCTATATATGTCCAAATCTATGAACTTGTAAATCCATCCTTCTGAAATGTATTATAAATATGAAAGTACTTAAGGAAATTCCTGTTTCAATTCTTCCTTTGTGGTCTGACACCATCACAGTTTTCATCACGTGTTAATTTTCGTGATTTACATACACACACACACACTAGGTCTGACGCCTAGTGATGCATTTCGTAAGGTCTCACCTCACATTCTCAAAGACAAATTCTTCTGTGTAGCACCTGATTATATCCTCTAATGGTGAGGTGGTAGGTGACATGGAGGAATGACATAAATGGGGAATTAATGGAGAATTAATGGGGTATTAAGGGGGTAGTAAATTAAGAGTGTGACATGTTGGCAGTTTATGTTCTTCTGGATGCTTCCGTTCCTGTTGCAGGGTCGTTTGGTCCAGCTTCTGCATTGGTCCGGGGTCTTGAAGTGAGTAGAATGTACCTGTGTATTAGCTGGTTATTGATTGCTGGTCTAGATTTCTTGATATGCAGTGCTTCACTGATGTCTAATCTTCTGTATCATTGTATCTATCAATTATTTAGGTGTTGCTCATCAAAATATCCATGGTGATCATCTCATTGTGTTTGGCGATTGTATGTTCCTTGATGGAGCCCTGTTGTTTGTGCATTGTTAAACACCTAGAGAGAGACGTTGTTGTCTTGCCTATATACTGAGTTCGTTGGGGCTGACAATCCCCAAGTGGGCATGTGAAGGCATAAGCAACGTTGGTCTCTTTCAAGGCGTTTTTCTTCGTATCACAATTTTCTTGGTATTTTCTTGGTATGCTTATGAAGAATTCTCCCGCTACCAAGAAAAACGTCAGTAATTTCAAACCATTATATAACAAAGAGTGTTGGGAAGACGAGACACATGAGCGTAGCTCTCATCCAGTAACTACACTTAGGTAATTACACACACACACACAACTGACGGCTGAGTGGACAGCACTCGGGATTCGTAGTCCTTGGGTCTCGGGATTTATCCCCGGCGATGGCGAAAACAATGGGCAGTGTTCTTTCACCTTGATGCACCTGTCACCAAGTAGTAAATAGGTACCTGGGCGTTAGACAGCTGCTACGGGCTGCTTCCTGGGTGTATGTGGAAAAAATCTGTTGATTGATTGACAGTTGAGAGGCAGGCCCAAAGAGCCAGAGCTCAACCCCCCGCAATCATAATAGGTGAGTACACACCACGCACGGCACACACACACACACACACAACACACACAACACACACACACACACACACTACAGATTCACAAAGCTCTTAAGAAAAGACCCGAAGTAACGGAACTGTACTTTTAACTTTCTTCGCATGGTTGCTAAAATAAGAGAGACAGCTATTTGAATGTGTATCTTCTGCAAACCAGTGAAGCTCAGTAAGGTGTTACTCATATTACGCTCTCTAGTAAGGGTCCTTTCCAGTCTCCAGTCTCTCCTCGTAACTCTTTTTTTTCAGTTCTGGAAGCCATTTGTAGCATGCCATTGAACCTTTTCCAGTTTATTTATGTGCTTCTTGAGATTTGGGTACCATACAACTGCTGTATATTCCACTTTTGGTCTCACAAAAGTCATGGACAGTTTCTTTAGTATTTCACCATCCATATAATTAAAAGCAAGTCTGAAGTTGGAAAGCTACGCATACTCTCCTCTCACAATGTTCTTTATGTGTTTCCTCTGGCGATAGCTTACTATCCCAAACCACCCCTAGGTTTTGTTCTGCATTAGTTCTTTGTGTGTATGTGTGTAGCGTGTGTTGTCACGAAATTATCAATTCCGAAGATGTATAATACTGTATTTTTAACAGCTGACAATCTTCTGTTCTAACAAATGCTATTATGTATTAACTACACAGTATTCAGGTAGAAAGACTGGTAACATTTTCAATACAAAAATAAATCATTTTAATAATAAAGTGGATGGAAATAGCTACGCGTACAATACTTTAATTTTATTCTCACTAAACTTTACTACTTACACTGTAGGAATATTATGTACATTTTAAAAGTAACTTAAATGAGTATGTAATGCTTAAATACTTGGCTCACATGCCAATATGAAGATCATGTGACTGTGACTAGATCACCAAAAATAGGCCTCCTATAATTTTCTTTGCATTTGATGAAAACTACATTCAACTGTAACAATATTATGAACATAAACAATATAATCATGCTAAAAAAAAAGTGAGGCTTTTAAGCATTGATGCATTGCTATGAAGATTAATCTAAACAAGGTAAAACTATTTCAAGAGTTGGGTAAACATGTATGCTGTGCATCAAGGCCAAAAAGAACACTCTTGATGTTGAAACAATTACAAGTTTCCACTTTAAGGCAAACAGGCAGGGAGTGGAATGAATGCTCTTCGGAGTGAGATGAACACTTGTACTAAGTAATTTCCAGGTTTCACAGAAAACACTTGAGTAATATTTTCTTTTTGTCATTGGACTTTGGGATATACTTAATTTTGGTCAATAAATTCTATAAAATATATAAAAGTCATTCATATTCACTTAGTTTAGTAGCATAATAAATAAAGTTATATTTTTCATATGGTTAAGGTTTGTATGCTATAGCTTTTGCTTCCTTGCACTTTATTAACAGCTTGCAGCCCTATCAAGCTGTAACTTTGGCTTTCATACATATATACATGTATTTGACTGACGTTCATACATACACTTGTTACATCTTTGGTGTAGAATGTACCACTGGCTATATCAAATTTACTTTTAAATACAAATAAAATAAATTTAGTTTTTGCATGTTTGTACATTTAACACATTTTATGATGTAGCTGATGAAGGAATTTTTGTAAATGTCAATACAGTATGTCAAGAGCCAGCATATGATTCTACTTTTATTTGATTATTGCATTAAAATGTACTTTCTCAAGCTTTGATTTTAAGTTTATTGCTCCAAAATCTTGATAAATAAATTGCTCATACCATACTCCAAATGTACACAAGCTTAATATACATGGCAGTTTTATGCATCAAATATATTTTAATTATTCATGACAATGTTTGTCATTGTTCTAAAAAAGGACCGAGTTATTTTTGCAATCCGTATTTACTGTTGTACATAAATTTTTCGATAATTTTGTTATCCTACTTAATTGTTGAAAATAAATAATGATAAAAGGAAACATTATATCTTAAGTATTATTGTTGCATTTTAAGATGTGCAAGTATACAGCCCTAAGCAATGGCTGTTCTATTTGTTTAAACTTGCTTCATTACGATTGAGTTCAGATAAATGCAAACCTTATATTTTTAATGATTCTGTAAAAAAGTGAGACTACTGTACTACAATAACAATATAATATGCATTATGCCCTTAAATTGCCAATCTGCTAATTGTGTATTGTCATATAACCAGAGTAATATTGATAGAAAAATGATTTAGGCAATGATTTCATAATTTGTCCTACATCATAGATCATATAACTACAGTTAATGTAATTTCTTAACTTTACAAATTTAGATACAGTATTCAAAGATAATAAATATTTAGCCCTAATGATATGTTGCACCACACAATAGCTACAATGATTGACAATTTTACAGCTTCTGACGTTTAATGTAAAGCTTTAATAACTTTACACTAATTGATCTATAAGACACTGAGAACCCAGTTTATTTTTTTAACTGTTTTACTATTAATAATGATCATGGTGAAGAGTAGCTAAGAGTATTATAAGATATACATGAGAACATAACTCCCTGGAACAGGCAGCATGCTACTGAAAATTTTCTGCAAATAAAATATAATTTTAACCACAGTATTATACAACATACATTTTCAGTGATTTTTTACTTCTCAAAGTACAATATACAGTTTTAAATACAATATTACTTTTATGTTTTCTTTTAATGGTGAAGAACACGAGCAAAGGCAACTGTGAAAAAAGTAGCAATGAGTGTAGCCAGTCCAGTAACCATTGGCACTGTAGAGCCAGATACAGTAACATCACGATTCATCATCAGAACACTATCAATGACATGAACCACTCCATTTACACATTCAACATCTGGGCGGATCACTCGAGCCTTGATACCATTCCACTCAACGTAATATTCTGTAATACAAAAAAAAAAGCAATGAATGTAATGAAATGCTAATTTTTGGGTGAGTCCTGGTGGCTCCCTGAAGCTAGTATTACTGATACTGTACCACTACTAGGTCACATCAGCTGCGGATTTCTATCGATCTCCTGGGGCCTTGCTACGCCTCCTAGGACCAAGTTGAGGAATACCCTAGATCACTGCAACTTAGAAAACCTAACACACAGGGCAATCTCTGACTGATAAGGCCTCTCCCATGCACTCTGCACCAGGCCTAGATTCTTGGAATTTTATATTCATCAAAAATTGGAAAAAACACTTAAACAAGCCCTAAACATCTTTGGAGATGAAGCCTAGATACTGGTATTATCTCTGAAATAATTAAAATAGCAGAAATTGTGCCACTTCACAAAGAAGGTAGTAGAGCTGATGCCAAAAATTATAGACCAATAGCTCTAACATCGCACATCACAAAAATTTTTGAAAGTGCTAAGAAATAAGATCACAAAACACATGAAATCATAATGTCTACATAACCCTGGGCAACATGGGTTCAGAACATGGCAATCCTGTTTCTCTCAGTTGCTAGACCACTATGACATGGCCTTGGATGCCATGGAAGACAAACAAAATGCTTATGTAATATACACAGTTTTGCAAAATCTTTCGACAAATGTGACCATGGTGTTTTACACACAAAATGAGTGCAAAAGGAATTACTGGCAAAGTATGGAGATGGATCTTCAACTTCAAAAACCCAGAGCATAATAGTCAACAAGGTAAATTCTGATTCATCCACCATGAAAAGCTCAGTCCCCCACGGTACCATACTTACTCTGGTACTTTTTCTCATCCTCATATCTGACGTAATTCAAGGATACAAATTGTGGTACTGTATGATCCTTTGCAGATGACACTAGAATTTTCATGAGAGTAGACAATATAGAGCCGTGGTCCCCAACCTTTTGGAGCTCACAGATCACTAAATTCATAATTTAAATTCTGCAGACTACTAATATGAATCCAGCGGTCCACCAAACAAGAAATGATGCCATTAAATGTAACAGTTAAAGAAAACACACAGTTACATACAATACAAAAATAAAATTGTCTCACGAGTAACTGGTGGTCCACAGACCACTGATTGGTGACCATTGATATAGAGGACACAGCAAACCTTCAATCTAATGTTAATCAAGTCTTTCAATGGGCCACAGAAAATAACATGATGTTTAATGATGATAAGTCCCAATTACTATGCTATGGAAAAATGAAAGCATCAAAGCAGAAACTACATAAAATGCAGTTAAACCACACTACTGAAAGAAAAAGTAACGTAAAAGATTTAGGAGTAATCATGTCGGAAGACCCTACTTCAAAGAACACACAAAGTTGCTGTCACAAATGCAAGAAAAATGACAGGTTGGATAACAAGAACCTTCCAAACAAAAGATGCCATACCAATGATAATACTTTTTAAGAAAGTAGTGCTCTCTAGAGCAAAAGATTGTTGCACACTAATAGCCCTATTCAAAGCTGGAGAAATTTCTGATCTGGAGAACACGCAAAGATCCTTTACTGCTGAATCCTTTTGAAAAAACATTAAATTATTGGGACTTCCTAAAAATGTTAATTCTGTATTCCATAGAGTGCAGGGAGGAGAGATACATAATAATTTACACTTAGAAAATATTAGGAGGACTGGTTCCAAATATGACTACATAAATAAGACCACATGAGACCAAAAGACATGGCAGGATTGTGCAAAATAGCCCCCCTAAAGAGCAGAGGTGCAATAGACATGATGAGAGAGAACTTGATCAACATCAGAGACCCAAGACTTTTTAACACCCCCCTACACATACGGGAAATAACTGGCAGACCTCTCGCAGTGTTTGAAAAAGAATTGACAAGCACCTTCAAAGGATACCTGATCAACCAGGCTGTGACTCATACATCAAGCTGCAAGCAGCCACATCAAACAGCCTGGCTGATTAGACCAGCAACCAGGAGGCCTGATCAGAGACTGGGCCATGGGGACATTGAACCCTGGATTCCTCAACAGGTAGTCCTTCCAGTTTGGCTTCATTACCTTGATTCTTCCAGGCTGAAGATGTTTTCTAGCAGGGTAGTCCTTCTGACTTCTTGGTGGCCAATTCAGCCTTGGTTTCCAGCTTTTTGGCTTCAGTAACTGAACCCATGCTTTTATCAACACACTCACACCAAATCAGACTTATTTTATGATTAAGCCTTATTGAAAGACCTCAATAAGACTTATTATATACTGTGTAATTTACAAGGAAAAATATTTAATAGGTGCATGGGAACTATATTGCCAGCAAAAGTAAATTCAGGTAAAATGTAAAATCACTGATCAGTGAACATATTATGTTATTAAAATCTCTTATAGTACAGGATTCAGACTTAACTTTATATGAACTAAATTTAAATAATATTCATGAATACTTACCACTGTCTGGATGTTTGAAGGAAAAAGAAAGAAAAATTATTAAATCTTCAGTTAAGAAAACTCTAATTTATACACATCTATTAGTATACAGTATACTGTATTGTAATAGGGAAATAACATTTAAGTACCAAATACTATATCCACATATTTTTAATTCAATAATGTTTTTAATAAATCTTAGAGTAAGCAATTTTCTGAGTCCTGGTAAGCCACTGTGTGTAATTTTTAACATATAAGAAAAAAAAAGAGTAAACCAAAATCAGACATACATAAATTCATACACAATACCCACTTGATTTAAGGACCTCTGAGTTACCATTCTGCCAGTTCTAACGACCGAATTTTAAATCTGTAACTGGTGCCTTATTTACCTAGTCACTGACTGTCAAATCCAGATTGTGGTATTGAGTTTCCCCGAGTCTGGTACTCGTTAAACTGGAGGCCACTAATGGGTTTGTTGTGACAACCTTGTGACAACCTAGGCCAGCAGTTACATTTTCCCTTCACAGATTTCACTGTCTCTGTTATGTAGCATCCAGTCAGAGCCAGTCACAGTCACAACCAGTCAGAGGCAGTCAGTTAGGCATTCAGTCACAAGTCACAAACAGTCAGTCATAACCAATCAAGGGCAGTCAGGCATTCACAGTTGATGTAGCAACCAGTCACAATTTGTAAACAACATGAGTCTGATGTCAGGCACTCGGACAGTCTGCCTCCGAGACCACAAACTGGTACGAAGGTAGATGAGAATCAAAACTGTACCATGTTAATCCTAACCTAACCATCTAGACATGGGCTGAGGGGTGGGGGAAAATATGTCACCTACAATTTTTTTCCCCCCCGTGCTCAGGGAACACAAATTAATATTTTTAGAAGATGAAATAATTTTTTAGAATTTTTTTTTCTTGCGCACAGGGGTGTAAATCTCCTCAGGACCCCTTAGCAGCTTAAGGGTTAAGTTAATAATTAATTAAAGCATAGATAAAGGATAGGGAAAAAGGCTACCTTTCAAAGGATTCTATTAGTTTGTGAATGTGTATTAGATCATATGTGGTTCTGCTGAGTATATTAGGACAAAGAAAAGAATCCCAAATAAAAGATTCAATATCACCTATTTCTTTACTGTTTCTATACAGTGCTTCAACAGACTACTGAATCCAAATCAGCTCAGCTGTCTGGAATACTTGTATAATGTTCAGTTAATGGTTATGAATAAGCAATGTAGGAGATTAAGCAATATATATTAGCATACTATTTGCACTGTACGAAACATTTATTACAATTATGTAGTAAGCAACTTGTGAAAGTGCAGTGCCAAAAAATACAGCCAATCATTATACTCAAATTATCAATACAGGTGATTATAAAATTGATCACAATGTGTGCAGAGGCATCATACCATATCTGTTAATAACTGCTGCAAACACAGCAAGAACTGTCTTTTAGCACAATGCAATACTGTAGTAGGAACAATATAATTTTTGCAGGAAAACATGACAAGCTATAAAGGACAGGCATACCAATGTATAAATCACACAAGATCAAGCATCATAACTAGAACAAAATCATGACACACCTGAGCTATCCTCCAAATCCATTTCTGTGTCTGTTTCATTAGAACTAGACGATTCTGTTGAGGAATTTGTTTTTGGCTGAATCAATTGAGACAATTTGAAAAACACAGTAACTTATTGAAATAATAAGTAAATAATAAGAAATAGGAAATAATCACATCCTGTGATTCAGGATATGATTCAGTTTTATCTATCTATATATATATGTATATATATATTGGTGTATACTGGCAGCAGGTTTTCTTTTAAACATGTCTCATTGAATATGACCGCATATTCTGTATTTACTATCTTCTGATTTAGGGCTTCTATCCCTCTAACTATTTTCTTAGCATTAGGGCTTAGCTGAAAGAGGAGGTCTCCAAAACTCATTTTCGTAATTTCAAGGTGAAGAAAAGAAGTGAATTACTATAGAATGTATTACACTTATTTATACAATTTGCACAACGTTTCGAACTTCCATGGTTCATTCTCAAGTGAAAAGAATTTTCAGAACTGGTTGATTTATACCCGCACTGGGTCAGGTGACAAGACAATAAAGGTGAAAAGATGGTGGGATACATAAGGGATAAATGTGGGGTGAAACATAAGAACATAAGAATAGAAGTAACTGCAGAAGGCCTATTGGCCCATACGAGGCAGCTCCTGTCTACATACAAAGATTAATCAAGTGTAATTGGCCTATTATGTGGAACATTGTCTTCTGTGTTGGCATTGTTATGTTCTGGTCTTGTCCTTACTCTCATGGTGAGTACATATGTCATGCAATTTCCTTGCTTTTTCACAAATGATGGCCTCTGAAACTCTGTCACCCACTAACTCTTTGCTGTGTATCCAAATTACTAATAACTGTTCAAAATCCTCAAGTGTTTGTGTTCTATGTTTCGTGATTATTGATACGCCTTTTGCCACTTTAGCACTCATAATGTCCTTTTTCTTAGCAAGTACGTTGACTGAGATTTGTTGTACTGCCTAGCTAGTTCAACAACCTGCACCCCATCTTCATATTTAAGAATGATCTCTTGTTTTTGCTCTATGGTCATCGTTACATGGGTTTTCACATGATGAACCTTACCACTGACTTTCTTGAGACTCATGGTGTGATATATAATAATCAGTTTAAAACAAAATAGTTAGAGGGTTAGTTTTATTATATATCAGTTAGATATATAATAATCAGTTTTATCTATAAAAAGCAAAAAAAAAAAAAAAAAAACATTAACTGAATTTCTTATAGGTGCGATCGTCATTAAGCGGGCAGCTCTTGTAAACTGAGGCAGGTCGGCCTGTGTGACCGATAACCAAGCACTTGGTCGACCCAAACGTGTACCAACAAATATCGTTAGTCGATGACACTATTGTAAGTCGAGACGCATTTTTCGATCAAATTTACATCGTAACTCGAAATTATCGAGTTACAATTGAAATTATCGTGCGGCGACACCAAAATGTGTATACTCGTTTCAGTTTTCTCACCTTAATTCTTGTGCTACATCTTTCGTTTTGGTATCATTGTGTTCGCAATAGAATTCCCTACAGATGTATATGCATATAATGTCCAGAAGCCCACCGTGACTCCCCACAGTAAAGCCTAAATTCGGCAAAAGTTACCCGTGAGCGCACAAAATCAGTAAAATGTGTATGCTCGTTTCAGTTTCCTCACCTTAATTCTCGTGCTATGTCGTTCATTTTTGTATCATTGTGTTCGCAATTAAATTCCCTGCAGGTGTATATGCATATAATTTCCAAAAGCCCTGCATGACTCCCCGCAGCAAAGCCTAAAGTCGGCCCGTGAACGAGCACCAATTAGCACACCACAACCTAATGTGTATACTTGTTCAGTTTGATAACATCAATTTTCATGTTATGTCTTTCAATTTGGTATCAAATTGTTCGCAAATATAAAGGCGCATTTTTTATAACTAGTCCCATAATAATAGAGCAATAAATGGAATTTTAACAAATATTTTAAATTTTGGACGCACATCATCACAAAATTATTTATATCTTTCCGGTGTTCTGACATCAATTTTCGTATTACATCTTTCAGTTTGGTATCAAATTGTTCGCAATCTAAAGGTGCACATTTTAAAATTAGTCCCATAATAATAGCACAATCAATAGAATTTTAACAAATATTTTAAAATTTGGACCAAAAAAGTATTTATAATCTTTCTAGTGTTCTGACATCAATTTTTGTGTTACATCTTTTATTTTGGTATCAAATTGTGCATAATCTATAGGCGCTTGTTTTAAAACCACTCCCAGATTGATGTGATAAAATTTAAATTTTTTAAAAATATTTTAAAATGTTGGACACTGCTCGCGTCCACGGCTTGGACTCATGAGAAAAATTGTGGACGCCAGGGGCGTTCAAAGAGTGCGAAGTGTTAGGAAATATTTCTTATCTTAAGAATACACCCATATCTTAAGAAGCACATCAACAAACAGGAAAAGGTGCAAAGACATGTCACTAAGTGGCTCCCAGAACTGAAGGACAAGAGCTACGAGGAGAGATTAGAGGCATTAAATATGCCAAAACTAGAAGATAGAAGAAAAAGAGGCTATGTGATCACTGTGTACAAAACAGTAATGGGAATCGATAAAACTGATAGGGAAGAATTCCTGAGACAAGGCACTTCAAGAACAATAGGTCATAGATTTAAACTAAGCAAAGCTGCCAAACAAATGTAAGAAAATTCACTTTCACAGAGTGGTGGATGGAACAAGTTAGGTGAGAAGGTGGTGGAGGACAAAACCGTCAGTAGTTTCAAAACGTTATATGACAGAGTGCTGGGAAGACGAGACACCACAAGCATAGCTCTCATCCTGTAACTACACTTAATTAATTACACTTACGTAGTTATATAATTTCTCATATTCCACATTCCATAACATTTAATTCACATTAAGTTCCATCTGCCAAAGTCTTGATCCATACACTTATTTTATCAAGGCATCTTGAAGGGGTATGACAATCACATAAGTTTCTTATCTTCACTAGTAGCTTAGCATCATAAGCATACATGTTTATAAAATTGTGTATTCCTTCTGGTAGATCATTCATATATACGATGAACAATACTGGTACAAGACTGGTCAAAGAACAAGAACTGAACTCTACGGTTCTCCACTATGTATTAACCTTTCTCCAGTCTGATACATTGCCTCTGATTACTGCCCTCATTTTTCTGTCCATTAAAAGAATTTTCATCCATTTCAGAAGCCTTCCTCTCACCCCTTCAGTGTGTTCAAGTTGTTAACTAGTTCTTACCCAATTGCTTGTCTAATGTCTGCTTCTTGCTGCTCATTTCTGTTTTTGACTCCAGACATACTACTCTGATAATTTATTTCTCTATAACTTGTGCATATGTTTAACATATTTTCATTTTGTACTTTTCCAATCCTTTAGTAACTTGTAATTACCTAAGTGTTGTTACAGGATGAGAACTACACTCATGGTGTCCCGTCTTCCCAGCACTTTTTGTCATATAACACTTTGAAACTACTGAAGGTTTTGACCTCCAATATCTCACTTATTCTTCTCACTTATGCATATGCATGTACACTTGTATTTCAAAGATTTTAATATCTAATGTAATATAGTATAACAAAAACACCTGTATAATTTTACTATTCACATTCATAAATGATGTCCCATTCCCCTTACCTCCAAAGCTTGTCCTAACACGCGCCTGAAAGTATATTTTTCCACGGGTCATCTCAAGCCGCTCCTCGTGATACCCTCTTCTGACTGTTGAGTTAGATGTTAGAGCAACCAAGTCATCTAAGCTTAGGTCTTGTCCTACAATCATGTGGCGTTCCAATATATATCGTACCTGAAAACAAAAGTAGTACTGTATTTTATAGCCATATATACATTTTCTATGGTAGTATAGTGCTTTTTACAATACATGATGGCACTGGGACTAAGAGCTGTCAGTTAACCATGAATCTTGGAATCTGAAGAAATCTGGGAAAACCAGAATTGAATGTAATGAAACATCAATTTCTGGACGACTCCCAGTGGCTCCCTGAAGCTACTATACTGATGTAATGCAATAGAAAATGTGCCAGGTTGGTAAAACTCATTAAAATGATACTTACATGGTAAGCAAATTCACCCATAAAGAGTTTTTTGTAGGCTGATGGCATCTTGCGGTGAATCATTGCCCAAGCATCATTGCTTGGCACAAATAAGGTAAACTTTTCTTCGCGTGAGCCTAGGCGCTCATTCCAACCTTCTTGCTCACTCAAAGAGAAAGTTGAACTGTAAAAAAATGCATATAAATTTAAAAATTGTACTGAACGTTGATAACTTGAGGCTTACTTAGCATATGACACAATGCTCATTAATAATTATCAGTGTGTCTAGTCATTGTGTGGCACACTGCAATTTGATCAACTACAATTACTGTATTTTGAAATTAATAATATATTCGGCTGAAGCTGTAAATGATATATTCAATAGAAAATTAAGTTTTCAATACCATGTTCATTGAACTTATAATCCCTAGGTATTAGTTGAACCAAAAAAACCTGCATTGAATGTAATGAAATGCCATTATCTGGGTGAGACCCGGAGGCTCCCTGGAGCTATACCATGCTGATGTGTATATGTTAGACCATGGCAATAGTCAATCGATGCAATTATAAGCATACCGGGGACCACGAGCCAAAACCTGGCCCCCCTCAGAGAGGCACGAGTAGCAATGGCCTATAGACCCCCCCCCCACATATAGTTGGAAGCAGTCAATGTCTGCCATCTACCAGGGCACCCTGAAAGGTAGGAATCCCAAAACAAACTACAGCTGGTTAAAAATTGTAAATTAAAGCCAAATGACCAGGCAGAACTCCCCAATCAGAAAACAAGCAAGCATGACGTTACCACATCCGTCGCACCGCTGTCTGCACAGCTCAAATCCCCCCCTCCCCATGAAGGGGTGGGAAGGGAGGACCAGATCTCCCATGCCGGCTACCCAACCCCAGTTCAGAGTCTGGATATGAAAAACGCGAAAAAAATGCAGACTGGAGGGAGGGATGCCGGGGAGCTTCCGGGTCTCACCCAGAAAATGGCATTTCATTACATTCAACGCCAGTTTTCTGTGGCGAGCCCCTTCAGCTCCCCGTAGCTACCTAACCAAAGATAAAGGAAAAGGGGGACTTACCCAGAAGGTGGCTGCCACTCGTTCCTCAACTTGAAGTCGAGACTCAAGGCTACACATGCCCGAGAAAGGTCCAGAACATTAATGAGGTACTGTGCGGCCAGGACCCTGTTCGACCTCCAAAAGCCCCATGCCCGAATGTCAGCCCAGGACATATTACAAAAAAAACAGCAGCCAAAGCCACGAACTTACTAACGTCGTGGGAACGGGATAAATTGCAGGCTGGCTGGATTGAATAATCATGCAGATGACCTGAGAGACCCGCATCCTGGAACAGGGAAGAAGGGAAACCGGGTCATCCCAAAGCGCGTTCCCTGCCACAGAGGCCGTGGTGTGCAAGTAACGGCGAAGAGCCGCAACCGGACACAAAACATGATGCACTCCCGGATGAACCAACCAAGCATCATGTACCCAAGGACCCCTCCGGAAAGCAGCAGTCTCATTCTTCACCAGAAAAGGAGGAGACGGCTGCAAATGGACAAAACGACTTCCAGGACTGAAAAAGCAACAGACTGAAGGGAGTTCCCCAGTTTCAGGGGCCAAGTAACCTTGACACACCCAAAGTAAGGCCTCTACCCTGGTCATCCAGCCTCTAAAGAGCAAATTCCCAAACACCCCAGAGAAGGGAACTCTTTCTGTGCAGGGGCAGTGCTAGGAAGCGCACAGAAAAAGCAGCTCTGAGCACACTGATCCCTATGAGCCAGTTCCACACAACACAAACTGAAAAAAAAAAATGCTCGTGAAGCTAACTAAAATATGGATTAATATCAAGCAAATGGCCTCTGCAGGACAAAGTCCAAGGATGACCGGCACTTAGCTAGAAGCAGCGGGACTGGAGTGGCTTGTTGACAACCCAGGAATCCTACAGTGGACATCCATCACCGACAGGACTGGCTTGGAGGACTGGGGAGGAGCTCTGGCCCCCTCCCCATTGGCAGAGGGTTAGTGCTCATGAGCTTGAACTAGTTTCAACAAATTTGATCATTTGCTTACATTGTTTGGGGAGTTCATGTGGAAGTTTTGAGGCTTAGTCTCTTTAAATCCAGTGGTCTGTTTTGGTTCACTGTCTTTCTGGATGCTTTCTTGGTGAGGTGGCAAAGTGTCACCCACTCTGTGCCTCTGAGGGTGGGGCCAGGTTCTGGCTGTGGACCCTGGTTGGCTGAACAGAACTCCACAGCTGATGTGACCTGGTAGTTGGGAACCATCTCAGGGAGATAGCTTGAGGAAGCCACAAAGAGCTTCCCCAGAAACCATGTAAATTAAGAAAATATCTGAGCATTTTCACGTTCTTCAACACATCAATACACTTATTATTTCACCATAAATTAAGTAGATATATACATAAAACAGATTAAGAGAAGGGAAGCAAGTTGTCTATGAGATGTAACATGATTCCAATAACAGAAGATCTGATATTAAATGGAAACGTAGAACATAAAAACACATTTTTAATGCATTTGCAATATTCATTTTTAACATCTTAAATAAAATCAAAATTCATCAAAATTCATTTCTCAAAAAAATCAAAAAAATTTCTGTGTAAATTTTTTATACATTTGTATATTTTACAACTCATAGTAAAGTAAATATGTTATAAAGACAAGAGCAATTAGTTACCTGAGCATAGGATCAGAGGCAAGCTTCTCGTATACCGTCTGAGAAGGAATGCCAAGAATACGGTCTATGATGTGAATAACACCATTCTTTGCAGCTATATTTGGTGTAGTAATGGTAGCATTAACACCAGCTCCCTCCAGAGAGACAACAGGAACCAGAGCATTTGGCTCGTTGACAGCAAAATAAAGCTTGCGACGATTACTCAGAGTTTCCGCCTGGAAGATCTGGTATTAGAGAAAGAAATGTTCCTCTCAGGCATGCAAAGTTGCGCAAGCTAAAGCATTACCTTGATAGACTGGAGGCTAGGGAATTACCACACAGACAAAAGACACAAAATACTAGTGTTACTGTCAACAGAACTAGAAGAGAGAAAATAAAGACAAATAAACAAATCAAGACATAATTTATTAACACACTAAAGTACTGTAGTATAAATAATTACAGTTGCTCTAGTAAGGATAGTTTATTTGTACAAAAAATAACAATGAATGTAAAGTTTGAAAAATTTAAAGTAATTTGAAGTCCAAAGTTATTCAGTACAAGAAGTACAATATGTCTATAATATTTTAAACTTAATGTATAAAGAAAAAAGCGTGAAAAATATTGTGAGACTATGACTGTGATGACTCGTGAGCAGGATCATACAATTACAATGTGAACAACTGCAGTGAATTGTGTCAAGCTTACTTTTACAGTAATTTGATTTATTTATGTATACAATTAAAACTAATTTGTTTCAAAATTTGAATATTGTATAAGCAAAACATTAGAATTTCTGAGATTGTTGAATATCTGGCATTGAATTTGAAAACATTTAGCTGAATGTGTGTGTTCTCATACATGGGTGTAATTACCTAAGAGTAATTATCTAAGAGTAATTATCTAAGAGTAATTACCAAAGTGTAGTTGCAGGAAGAGACCTATGCTCATGGTGTCCTGTCTTCCCAATACTCTGTCATATAACACTTTGAAACCACTCATAGTTTGGCATCCACCACCTACTCACTTAACTTCTTCCAACTATGTACCACTCTGGTCTCACAAAGGTTGTGAATAATTTCTTTAAGGCACCAGATCGAGGGTACATAGAGTGCCATATGGCATTTTTAGGAATAGGGATCGATTCAAAACTCCCACGGGTATGTGGGGCTCACATCCTGTGCCTCAAGATTCCAGTAAACAGAAGCCATCTTGAAAAAAATTGTCAGCATCCATACTGGCTGTGAGAGCCTCAGTACTGAGAGAGCATCCATGGCTCGTGCATGCAGCAGGAGCTCACAGCACTACTTTGCAGCTTGAGGCCACAGCGTAACTTAATAATGATGAATAAAATAGGTAACTAATTATTTTGCATTGATAGTGTCATTGATGATCCAGACTGCGATAAAGTTATCGCTGATTGCGATACTTTGTACAATGCTCAGATATGAGAGTGAATACATTGCTAGTTGTGATACATACAGCATGAGGTAGAGACACTCAGCACCCAATCATTGTTTCCTGCATCTATGCATCATGAAACATCTTCATGTTCCTTTCCAAATTAATATAACTTTCTGGAAATGGATTTATATTCAGGATTTTGTGACAGGAATGTGGTAATACAGTAATAGAAGTTTTATAGCTGGTCATAGTGAGATGTGTAGAATATTGGAAACATTGTCTTGCATCATGCGACTGCTGGTGTTGTCTGTTCGTATCATGTGGCTCCATGCTGTGTTTTGATTTCAACACCATACCCACCAGAACTACTTATTACTCTGTTATGGTGTATATATAAATATTGATAGTGATACCCAACAGAAGGAAGAGTAATAATTGTTAATTAATTATATTATAATAACAATTATAATAATAATTGTTGTAATTAATAATTATTACTCTTCCTTCCGCTGGGTCATGAAGGAAGCCGGTCTCGGATGATAGGGGGATGTGACGATCTCTGTCTGGAACCCGTAGGTGCGGGGCATGGACAAAGTTTATCCGAGACAAAGTTTGGTAGACAAATATTTGGACTCTATTTTGGTAAGATAATCCAAAGGTCCAGTTTAACGGGTTGCAGATATATACATTGTATATACATTGTGTATATCCCCATAGGGATATTACTTCCAGGAACTTGCATGCATTGGCCAATACATGTTGCTTTCATGGTGGGATGGCAAGTTGTCACTCACTATGAGGGGGGAAGGCAGCTTCTGACTGGTGCCCAGTACTGTACACCATACAGAACTTCTGTGACTGTTGTGACCTTTTAGTATGGAATAATCTTAGCAAGATAGCTTCAAAGTCACGGTTTTATCACCAGAATAGTGATAAAATGATCATAGAAATATCCAAGGTTAACATTGGATATATCTGGCACATACTGCAATGTTTGCAAACCTCGTGTTTGACTTCAGCAGATTGCTGCTTGCCGAGCTCACCAAACCAGTAAAAATATAGATAATTACATTACTGTATTTCCACTTCTCCCTATATTTTGCATCCAAATTAATAATTCTATAAGAAAAATATATTTTTTAATTTGTTAATTTTTTGTGCATTGGCTGACATGCAAGTACTGTAGTACTGTATACTGATAGCAGCACTCTAGTGGTTAAGAAAACAATCTTATTCTAAACAAAATTCTACATCAGTATTCCCTTTTTATTAGTCCACCTGAGTCTCCTTTGAATAGACCCTCCTTCAACAAATATCTCTAAAACATAAAACAGTTACAAATTATCCAATAAGATCTCCAGCAAGTGGAAAAAAGAAAAACTGTATATGCCAAATGGCATATACAGAAATTTATCACAATTACAGTATCTGGATACTGAGGAGTACCAAAATTAAATTTAAAATTCAAATTAGTGGGCTTAGATGATTATTAAAACCTTGACTCTAGTACTGAAGATTCATACCAGAATTTGGAGATAAGTTAGATTATCTCCTAGCAAGTTCTCAATTATTTGTGAAAATGTAATACACCTAACTAACCTGTAATCATATAATTATAAACTAATGTTATAATCTTGATAAAAATCAATGCACCTTGCAATTTTTCCTAGTTCAAAGCAGGTACAGGAAAAAGATGAAGTGCAAGAACCATGCAAAAAAAGTTATTAGTTGTGCTAACATCGCAAATAAGCCATGCAAAGCAACATTACACATACATATATATATACAGTATATATATATACACACTGTATTTGTAAATAACATATCCATTATATAATGTATATAAAATACTATGTATAATTATATATTCCTACACCATACCAGCAGCAAATTGTAATTCTGAATGACATACAGGTTACATTGGAATGCCTTAGTCCTATGTTCAGTGGTCTGCAAGAACCCAACCCAATAATTAATTTGCTAAAGTGAGGCCTTAAATGGCAGGCCTATTGTGCTTCTTCTCTTATGTACTTACTATAAACCTGAATAATGGATAAAAACTTCCATCACTGATATTCTCAGCGAGTCAAAACAATAAAACAATTAACTAAAATGAAAAGAACCTCATTTTTTATCCATTTGCCATGATGTATCTGACCAAAGTTTAAATAAATTCCCACCACAAAGGACATGTGCATTCACAAATAGTATATTTGTTAACCAAACTATGAATTTTACATTAATGGACTATCAAAAGTAATTTACATGCAAAAAAAGTCATATCATTAATATGATCATTTGTGAAACAAAGCACTAATTGAATAATGTTAGGGTTAAAAATATAATCTCTATAATAAAAGTGTTGATCTCTCAGTCATTTATGGTATCTATTTTTCACTCTATACTCTTACAGCACGAAAAAAGTGCTACTTGCACTTTTCCTGCCATAAGAGCATGGAATGATCCTCTACTGGAAGTGCAAGAACAAGTACCAAATGACTAATTATTGTTAACATTAAATTGCATTCAAATTAATAGAATACTGAGTAACTTGTGCTGTAGCATGTCCAAGATGCAGTTTATTTCTCATAGTCAGTTTGCCTTCTTCAACTGTGTGATGAGACAGGTAATGGCCAGTAATAAGAGGAAGCCCACTAATGTATAAATAAACATTTATGATTGGATTCTCTTGAACAAGAAAAACAAGTGCAAATAATTCATATCAAATCAAGAAGTATGTGTCTGTAAACTGAAGATTTCAGTGTGATATACTATACTGACACTACACACACAGAAATCACAATAGCATGATGCATCAAATGAAAAGATCCACAAGGGCTGTGATGAGGGTTCAAACCTAGGTCTGAAAGGATCCCAGACATGCCTTATTTGACTGTGCCACGTCATGGTAAAAGAATTGCAACTGGGAGTGCTACTGCCTTCACACGGATCCTGCAGTCTCTCCGAGACACAAACCAGGGTTTTACACAATTCCCCCATGCACCCCGGCTCTGTCAACAAGCTGTTCTACCTCTTTACCCTTACTACTTTAAACACACAAATCCATGATTTGTGTGTGTAATGAAGTAAGGGCAAAACGGTAGAACAGCTTGTTGACAGAGCCCGGGTGCATAGGGGGAAATGTGTAAAACCCTGGTTTGTGTCTCGGCGAGACTGCAGCATTTATGTGAGGACAGTAGCACTCCTGGTTGCAATTCTTCTAAATATATCAAAAAAAGATTAAAAAACCGTTGGCATTCTTTCTAAGATCAGATATTATGTACCTCGTCCTGCCCTGGTGACACACTATTACTCTCTCATCTATCCTTATCTCAACTATGGTATTTGTGCTTGGGGTTCTACTACCCAAAATCATTTACGTCCTCTAATTATTCAACACAAAGCTGCTATTAGGACAATATCTAACTCTGGCCCCAGACATCACTCGGTACCCTTACTCAAATGTCTGAATATGTTTAAATATTAAGTCACTGCACATCCTCTCATGTGTATTTTATATACAGTATATAAATTATTTTATATACAGTATATGCTGAACTGTAATGTCAATCCTGACCTTAAAAGCTTCTTAGAAGGTTGTAACAGATCCCATGAGCACCACACCAGAAACAAATACCTATTTGATACTCCAAGAGTATGACTTAATCAAACTAGAAATGCTTTACAAATCAAGGGACCCAGAATGTGGAGTGACCTTCCCAATCATGTTAAAGACTGTACCTCTCCCAACCAGTTTAAGATAAAAACTAAGTACTACCTAATTAACTCCCTGTAACCTACCTTACCCCTATAATGTCAACCCATCTCTGCTATTTTAAACAATACTGTTTGTTGACCAAATTGTATATTTGCTATTTTTCTGCCATGTTCCCCCCTTTTTTTTCTATTTTTTTATTTTCTCAACACAATTTATACTTTAATCTCAATTAGTATTAAGTTTTAGTCTTAGTGTTTTTCCTGCCCGAAACGCTTTGCGTAATAGTGGCTTTAGGAATTGTATGTACTAGCACTATCTATAAATCCATCAATGTTTTGTATCTCACCTTGTATGTATGTACTTTACCTGAATAAATATTTGATTTGATTTTGATTTGATTTGATTTTTCTTTTACCATGTCATGGCACAGTCGATTAAGGCACATCTGGGATCCTCTCGGATGTAGGTTTGAACCCTCATCACGGCTCTTGTGAATTTGTTCATACTATACTGAATATGAATATTGTCATACAAGTATGATGAAAATATAAAGAAGTTACCATAATTTCATTACACAGATAAAGCTTTCAGCAAGGATTGAGGAATTAAATATTTGTCAGTTTAAAATCAGCTAACATATCAGGTCACTTTATTAAATGTATCTAAGTATACAGTTTGTTGCTAATAAATTTGGAACCTTAATGAGGTCATGTTTCAGGCCAGGACACCAAAAATGTGTTTGCCAAAACTCGGTGCAAAGCACATAAGGGTAAAAAACAAAGCTGCAACCCACTTAACCCATATATTGTACTGGCACCCATTAAATATGACAAACCCATGGTGTGCATAAACTAATTATCCCCCCCCCCAATTTTTCTTTCTAATGATAATAGGAAATTACAAAAACAAATACTGAATATGACTTAGTTTGTCTGTGATGGAGTGAGGAAGTTTCACAATTCACAGTCGCCGAGTGAGTAGTTGCCCAGGGGCCCTTGGCCTGGTGGCAGCCATTGTAATTATCTAAATGTAGTTACAGGATGAGAGCTATGCTCGTAGTGTCCTGTCTTCTCAGCACTCTGTCATATAATGCTTTGAAACTACTGACGGTTTTGGCCTCCACTACCTTCTCACCTAACTTGTTCCAACAGTCAACTATTCTGCGAAAGTGAACATTCTGATGTGCGGGAGTTGCCACGAATATATTTTCTAGGGGAAGCCTCTTGAGGTTCCCTGAAGCTATTACTGTACAATGATTCAGTGCCATACTACTAGGTGCCATCATTTGTGGCATTCTTATTGGCATACCAGAAACCATGAGCCAGAACCTAGCTCTGTCAGAGTGGCAAAGGGAGTGGTGGCACTATGAAAATCTTACATTTAATGTTCTTCATGTCTGCCACCACCAACAAAAGTACCCAGAAAGACAGCGAAATAAAACAGACTAATGCATGTTTAGAACGAGACCGCAGCCTCAAAACTGACAAAAGAACTGACAAAAGGACTGAAGACATGTTCCTAGTGAAATACCATAGAGTTCAGTTCTAGCAGCAGTAATGTTTATTGTCAATATAAACGATAATGTTCATTGCCTATATAAACGTTCTACTAGGAGAAATACAAAATTATATAAGCATGTTGGCTGATGATGCTAAGCTATTAAGGAAGATAAGAAACATAAGATAATTGTCGAGCCTTTCAAGACGGGGCCAAAATAAGTGAATGGAATAATGCTTGGCAAATGGAACTAATATGAATAAATGACATGTTATGGAATGTGGAATAGGATATAATAAACCACAGACAACCTACAAATTATGCAAAAAGGTTTTAAAGAATTCTGATAAAGAAAGAGATCTAGGGGTGTTTCTGGATAGAAAACTGTCACCTGGGTACCACATAAAGAACACTGTGGGAGGAGCCTATGTTACGCTTTCCAACTTCAGAATACTTTTTAAATACATGGATGGCGTAATACTAAAAAAGTTGTTCACAACCTTTGTAAGACCAAAGTTGGAATATGCCGCAATTGTATGGTGCCCATACCTCAAGAAGCACATCAGTAAACTGGAAAAGTACAAAGATATGCAATCAAATGGCTTCTGGAATTGAAAAACAAGACCCAAAAAGAGAGAGGCTAAAAGTCATAAACATACCAAAGCTAGAAGGTAAAAGAAAAAAGGTGGCATGATCACTATGTACAAAATACAGTGGTAGCAGAAATCAACAAAACTGACAAAGAATTCATGAAAACTGCAACTTCAAGAACAAGAGGTCATATATTCAAACTAAGAAAACAAAGGTGCCCCAAAAATATTAGAACATTCACTTTTGCAAACAGAGTGGTAAACGGTTGAAACAAGTTAAGTGAGAGGTTGGTGGAGGCCAAACCATCAGTAGTTTCAAAGCATTATTTGACAAAGAATACTGGGAAGACAGGACACCATGAGTGTAGCTCTCATCCTGAAACTACAGTACACTTTGGTATTGTCACAGATATAATAGTTAGAGAACGCTGTTTAAAGACCATTAATACAAATTAAAAACATTAGTTAGGCTAACACTGATTCCTGTGGAACTCTGGTTACACAAGTTAAAACATGGCCTCTAATTTTAACAAATATTTGTATTTAATTATCTGTAGGAGTGTGCATGTGTATGTCTATGAATGTGCAAACATATGCATAGATGCTTGCATAGAGAATCTAAAATCACATAGGAATACTAATATAATTTAAGGATAAAACACCTTACCTCACGGGTGCTCCTATCAACAATCTCATCTGTAGTAAGGCGGCGCTTTACCACATGAAGCTTAAGTAGTTTTCCCAGCCTATCTTGGTTAGCAATCACCTAGTAAAATGATTAGAAATGTATAATTAAATGATTTATTTATACACATTAGAGAAGTCCCACTAATTCAGGTATAAGAGTAATGGTAGCCCAGATGCAAAGAACAAAAATGTGGTTCAATATGGTCACTAGTCACTCATTGCAATCTACAATGCAAGTATATGTAATCTATTACAGGAACTTGGAAAAGACTTTGAGAACCAAATAATATTGACAAGTTTTAGTTTAATATAACACTGAATTAAAAATATACTCTTTATGTGATTGCGGCATTTATTTGGGGTGCCCAAATGAAGCAGAATGCAGCAATGAAAGTAATGCAATTATCCTTTCTAGTTTGCCCCTCAATAGCTCCAAGGAGCTTAAATGCTGGTACCACTAACCCTTCAGTTTATACCAGGCCCCCGAGAATTACAAAATTCATTGAGAACCAGGATCAGAATCGGGTTCACTTAATATTGAGATGGAAGATTGTTGGATTAGAGATTGACCCCAAATCAAATGATGAATGTAATTAAATTTTCCTTTTTAGTGGTCCACTCAGTAGCTTCCTGAGCTAACTGCACTTAATAATAATAATAACAATAATAATAATAATAATAATAATAATAATAATAATAATAATAATAATAATAATATTTATTCAGGTAAAAGTACATAATGTACCTTCAAAATGAGTTACAAACAGAATGTTGGATTTCTAGATAGAGCTAGTATATACTGTGCCTAAAGCCACTAATACGTACAGCGTTTCGAGCAAATGGGCTTTTAAACTTCACAAAGCACACCAGGCCATTTTGTGAAATGTCCAACTGCCACCAAATGGCCTCCCAGGCCACCCAGGGCCCACAAAAGCCAGGTAACTCATTCACATGTCACTCAAATTGAAATCCCCAACTCCCATGGAAAAGAAGGGAACAGGATGGATACAAGGAGGTGAGTGGTCAACCAAGCGGACCGGTACACATGGTACCACATGGCAGGTGCCTCTCATTTGTGTTCTTCCATTCTAAACTATAAAGAGCCAACATCAACCTTCAGAGAATGAAGAATACAACCTAAGGCAGCTAAGTACATGCACCTCAGGAACCCTAACTTGACTAGGAGCCTGCACACCCAGAGCCATCACTTGCCCACGACGCAGAAGCAGGAAATAAGCCACAACGCAACAATACTTGACTCATCAGCTGAAAGGCTACCCCTATTGCTGCGAGCAACCAGAACACACGTACCTCATAAAACAAAAAGGGAGAGATAGGAGAAAAGAGAAAAGAGACCACAAAAGTAACCCCAGACCATCCCAGATAACACCATTGGTGACAAGCTAAGTGGGCCTTATAGACGTCTATCACTGTGTTCTTCAAGAGGGGGCAAAAAGTTGAGGGGCCAGCCTCCACTGCCAAGGAAGCAGCCTCAGGAACAGATGCCAGGGCATCTAAGCCCCACACAACTTGCCCATGCAGGTGATTTTTACTGCCCAGCTGTAATTACCTAGTTATGCTTAGGTAATTGCAAATGGCCAATAAAAATCTCCTGCATAGTCCAAATGCACAGGACAAAACCCAGCCGACTCAAAGTCATTCACCCTAACATATTAACAATGAACTAGGTGGATTACTGCTATGTGGCTCATGGAAGTTACTGAGTGAGCCTTGCTGAGAACACAGCTTACAGTATCTAATAAATACAAAATTTGAAAAGGTAAATATTTTAAATTTCCTTTATTAAACAGGGCAACAACAAACCTGATTAAGGCGTTCATTGTTGACCATCTTAAAGGCTTCATTTGAAGGAGCAAAAAGTGTGAGGTCCTGCTCCACTACAAGCTGATTGGTCATATCTCCATAGTGCTCCCGAATAAGTGTGTAGAACGTGCTAAGTGCCCTCTCTTTTCCTAGAGGAAGAATGCATATTTATATTACAACAGTACAGGGTATACTGTTAAAAAATTAACAATGACACTGATTTATATCTAACATTTAAAGACATACATATAAAACTATCTTGCGTTATAAATAAAACATTTACAAAATGATACTGTACTGTGCTCTAGTATCGTATATTGGGATAGGGTCCTGGTAGTAGAACTAGGCTCGTTTTCGAGCACAATCGAGAATTCCGGGTTCGAATCCCAGGCGAGACAGAAATGGTGGGCACATTTCCTTTCACCTAATGCTCTGTACACCTAGCAGTAAGTAGGTACATAGAATTAGTCAGCTTGTTGCAGGGTTGCATCTTGGGCCGGATCAGTAATTCGGCCTTGTGTCAAGTGAGTAATAACTCATTTGCTGTTGTTAAAAGTTTAGTGTCTCCTCTATGGCTGCCCTAATTATTCAGACACTGGATGATGATTGCCAAAAATGGTTCCTGCCAAACACATGATGAAACACCTCCAAGTTTTAACACCTAACAAGTTGTAACAACCAATATAGCAAGTTGTAATAATGTTCTAATACATCATAAAAACATATAACATGATTTAACAACTTTATTACAAGTTGTAACTAGCAGAAAATAGGGACGTTATGTTGTGTGTGTTTTCAGAGTTACTGGAGGCTTGAGGAAGCAAATGAGAGTCCTGTGAATATGCATGACTATCTAAATATTTACATATCTAACTCATATCAGTGTATATATATATCTATATATAATATATATATATATATATATATATATATATATATATATATATATATATATATTATATATATATATAATATATATATATATATAATATATATATTATATATTATAATATATATATATTATATATTGAATATGACCAAAAGGGTAAGATTAATGATTCTAACACGAATCTAATCATATTTCACATTTTTTATTCACTCTTGAAGGAAGTTTAAAAATTAACTCTCCAAAGTTCAATTTTACACTTTATTCTAGTCTGATGCCTGGGAATGCATTTGGCAAGGTACACCTTACATTTTCAAAGACAATTGTACTGTGGTAACAAAAGATTATATACTCTTTTGGTGACATGGTGGATGAATGCCATTACAAGGAGTATTAACTATATCAATAAATAAATGGATCAAGGGGTATAAATGAATAAATTGATCAAGGGGTATCAATGAATAAATGATCGGAGGGGGGGTATTAGTATTGTCATTGGATGCTGTGTCAGCGTTAGCTCCGGGTCTTGTAGTGGGTGAAATGTAATTATTGTTAGCTGGTTGTTGATTGCTGGTCTGGACTTCTTAATATGTAGTGCCTCGCTGATGTACGAGGGAATGTAAAACGCATTCCCAGGTGTCAGACTAGAATAAAGTATAAAAATTAACTTTGGAGAGTTAATTTTTAACTTCCTCAACAGTGAAGAAAACGTAAGAAATATTGAGAAGTTTCGTGTTAGAATCATTAATCTTACCCTTTCGGTTATATTCAACAACATATGTTTGCAAGAAAGACTTATACCAAAATATATATATACAGATATATATATATATATATATATATATATATATAATATTATTATTATATATATATATATATATATATTATCTTATAATATATAGTTTTATTGGTGTATACTGGCAGCAGGTTTCTTTTAAACATGTTATTGAAATGTCCGCATATTCTGTATTTACTATTTCTGATTTAGGGCTTCTATCCCTCTAACAATTTTCTTAGCATCAGAGCTTAGCTGAAAATGAGTTTTGGAGAACTTCTATTTCAGCTAAGCCCTGATGCTAAGAAAATAGTTAAGAGGGATAGAAGCCCTAAATCAGAAGATATATTTTATATATATAGCATTAAGCCTGCATTTATAACATTCATAAAAAAATCAGTACACCATAAGAATAGATCTCTTCCTGAAACTTAATTTAATTATTATAATTAGGAAATTACACACACATACAAATAAATAAAAAAATAAAGTAAATATAAATATTTACAAAATAAAGTAAAAAAAATTTTGATGTGTATTTGCCTAGTATCACAGTACCATAAAAGAAAAAGAAAAACATAAAACAAAATAGAGTACTGTACCTGAAGATATGAAATGATGCTAGATGCTACAACCATTAGTGGGCGATCAATGAGGGGACAACACCATTCTTAACTGGAATGTTTTCTTTTGTTATTCTTGCCAGCACTGTACCCTTGGTGTGTGAAATGTCACTAGCAATCGTATTACTTTTAACATAATCTGTGGACACATAGTAAGTTACTTTCTTTCCTAGATATGATAATTATGCTGCAAATGAAAACAGTTCTTATTCATTGTTATGGGGGAATAAAAATCTACTGAGTAGCACTAGAATTTCAGTTACCAAAACAAAATTATATTTTAAGCTGTATCCATTAGCTATATCCATAATATTTCTGCAAAAGCTTGCATATACAGTATGAAACCACTTAAAATCAATAATTAGCTTAGTCTACTGATGACTTTATGGTCTACATTTATTATCACACTAAGTAATCTCAGAGGATAAAGAACAGAGAAAAGTTCTAATGGGGTTGCCATACATTAGTCATTGCACACCAGTCTGAAGCCATATTGACAAGAGCTCAGTTTATTACGTCATCGTGATGGGCATGACAATCATCTAGGTTTCTTATCCTTCCTAATAAATGGAAGGTCCTAATAAATGTGGACCTTAGCATCATCAGCAAACATGTTCATATATATCTGTGTTCCTTCTGGTAGAGGGTTATGTAGACAATGAACATTATTGGTGCTAGAACTGAACCCTGTAATTACCTAATTGGAGTTACAGGATGAGAGCGACGCTCGTGAAGTCCTGTCTTTCCAGCACTCTTTTTTTTTTTCATATAAAGCTTTGAAACTACCGAAAGTTTTGCCCTCACAATAAATAAAATAAATAAATTTTATTCAGGTAAGGTACATACAACAAGGTAAGACACAAAAGTTGATGGATTATAGATAGATAGTACATACAATGCCTAAAGTCACTATTACGCAAAACGTTTCGGGCAGGAAAGACACTAAGACTAAACTTAACACTTTCAGCCGCCCTGAGATTAAAGTAAAATGAGTATAAAATTAAAACTCATTGAGATTAAAGTATAAATTGTTGAGAAAAAATAAGAAAAGAATGGAAAAAAAGGGGGGGGGAACATGGCAAAAAAAAGCAAAAATACAATTTGGTCAACAAAACAGCATTTTTAAAATAGAAGACATGGGTTGACATTTTAACAATCTTCTCACTTAACTTATTCCAACCATCTACTGTTGCAAAAGTTAATTTTCTTACATTCTTTGGCAGTTTTTGTTTAGTTATCTTAAATCTATAACCTCTTCAAGTTCTAGGGCCCAAGAATTCTTTACCAATTTTGTCAATTCCCATTACTATTTTGTATACAGTATAGTAATCATATGCTTCTTTTTCTTCTGTCTTCTAGCTTTGGTATATTTAATGCCTCTAACCTCTCCTCATAGCTCTTCTTTTTCAGTTCCAGAAGCAGTTAGGTCATGCTACCACAAATTTGTTTATTTTTTAAAAATGACACCGTAGTTTATAAGACATTATTTTATGTTATTTCCTTGCCTAACTAACCAGACCATTGTGGATAAATGACCAAATTTAAGTTTTGAGTAAATTTTCCTTGCCTAACTGTAGTTCAGTTCACTGCGCAGTGTAACTGCAGAGTAAATCTTCATGTTTTCTTGCAACAATACAGGTCTATAATTAGAATGGTCTTATCTGCTACCCTTTTTGAAGATTGTTGGCCACCAGCTGTCAGTGGATGCCTTGTTCTTTAATCCTGTTTCTTTGGTACCCTGTTCCAAGGCTCTCATTTCTCAGGACTTCTGCAGTGACATGAAATCTAGCCAGCCTGCAGTCTACCCTCGAGCTCATGGTGTTACTACATATAATAATTTTAATTCATTGTGTCAGGGGACAGGAAGCCAGAGAGTGTATTCATAAATATTTTGACTTTTATCAAGGTCCCCTCCCTACCCATCCAAGGCCGAATTACTGACCCTGCCCAGGATGCAACCCAACAACAACCTGACTAACTCCTTAGTACCTACTCACTGCAAGGTGGGCAGAAGCATTGGGTGAAAGGAAGTACCTACACACTGTAAGGTGAACAGAAGCATTGGGTGAAAGGAAGTACCTACACACTGCAAGGTGAACAGAAGCATTGGGTGAAAGGAAATGTGCCCAAGTATTTCTGTCCCGTCCAGGATTCGAACCCGGAATTCTCGATTGTGCGTCAAGAACGAACCCGACCGTACTACTGGGACCCCTTGGTATATGTGGCTTTGCACAGCCATAAGTGATTTTGGCTGTGATCTTTCCAACATGTCCTGGGCTGATATTCAGGCTCAAGGATTTGGGCATCCTAACAGGATTCTTGTAGCCCAGTATTTAGGTAATGTTCCTGGTCGTAGTCAGTCTTGTGTTGCATTGGGCCGTGTCTCCTGGCCTAGGTTCTCTTCTCAATCCTAGTGCCTGCTGCCTCTCTCCTCTTCCTTAGAATGTCTCATTCTTGTTTCTGTGGTTAGTTAACTTAAGGGAGCCACAAGGGAAGTCCCCCAAAAACCTAACATTGAATGTAATGAAACACCTCTTTCTAGATGAGCCCTGGTGGCTCCCTAATTTCTTCCCTCCCTCCATGTTCATCGGTGAGTTCTTCATCAGCTCCAGAACTGAGATGGGAAGCTAGCTGAGGGCAGTGACCAGGCTGCCTGGTGCTGGGATTTGGTACTAATGAGTTTGAGCTATTTTGAGGGAATCCCTGGTTCTGCATTAATCATTTGTGGAGTTGTTTGGTGGTTCTGAGGCTTTATTTTCTATGATCCCTCCAGTTGCCTGTAAGGTTCTGCTGACTTTCTGGAGTCTTTTCTCAGTAGGATGGTAAATTCGCACTCACTATGTTGGTGTCAGAACCCTTAAATGTAAATTGGGAAAATATATGTTATTCATAGATGGCTTTAGTTCTGATAACTTTGGCATATTATAACTCTTGATTATGAAGTACCACCACTACTCTGGTTTGGTCTACAGTTATGGATTGTTGTGTAATTAGGTATGTTATATACTTAAATTGAGTCATCTACTAGCCATGCTTTGATTACAATTACCAAAGAGAATTTATAGTCATTACTTGCAGTAGGCACTAACATCATCATAGCCTTTGTTTGATCGTTTATTTAAGTTAATTAATGACTCGTTATGGAGGTTGTTAGTAAAGTACACTGTTAGCAACATTTACTGAATATTAAAAATTGTATTAAAATAAAATATCAGCGATGATTGCCATAAATGACCCGATTCAGAAACTATGCTTGACTGCATTTGGTAAGTGGATTAATGTATTATAGTGGACTTATTACTATTAATATACTTTACAGCGATACTATACTATTATGGCAAGTTGTAATGTACCTATATTAGGCATCTTTTGTTATATATTGATGCCTAATACTAGCAACAATATATAACAAAAGACTAAAATACAAAAATCAGATTAATATTTGAAAATACTAAATCCAGTTTGAGTTACTTATAAAAGGAATATTGAAAACTGAAAAATCTAGCATCGAATGTAATTAAATGTGGCTCCCTATAGCTAACATCCTGGATAATGCCACACATATATTATGTCACACTAGGCCTTTGTAAATCATATAAAGCCTACCAGAGATCAAAGGCTAAAACCTGGCCCCTTAAAGACAAGCAAGAAACTGAGAATGAGAGACCACCTTAACCCAGAGAATAAGCAACCAGAAGATAAGAGATAATGCAAAAAATCACCACAAAAGCGGAATTTCTTATTGGCGCGATCGTCACTAGGCGGGCAGCTGTAGTAAACTGAGGCAGGTCGGCCGCGTGACCGGGAACCACGTGCTCGGTCGACCCAAACGTGTACCAACTAATATCGTTAGTCGACGACACCATCGTATGTCGAGTCGCATTTTTCGATGAAATTACCGTAACTTGAAATTATCATAAGTCGGGGCAATCGTAAGTCGAGGTGCCACTGTATAGTATTTATAAAGGGAGGGAGTACCACCTCTGCTAGAAGAATGGGACCCTCAGCCTCGGAGGAAATCACACATAATGTGAGAGAATGTTTAGGTCCCCTCCCCTATTATATTTATATGTATAAATATAATATTTATGTATAATATTGATATTATAGTATTATTTATATACAAATATTTATATATACAATAAAACAAAAAAAAATAAGGGTGATAGGAGAAGAAATATTAAAGTGTTCAGTGAGAATCCACAAGGTGTTCTCTGAATACACAATACTCTTCATTTTCTTCTTCGAGACTATGAGTCCCTACAATTGCACCAGAGGAACCCTAGTAATATATTATATATTATAATATATATAAATATAGTGGCACTTCAACATACGATTGCCCCTACTTACGATAATTTCGAGTTACGATGTAAATTTCATCGAAAAATGCGACTCGACATCCGATGGGTCGTCGACTTACGATATTTTTGGTACACGTTCGGGTCGACCGAGCGCGTGGTTCCCGGTCACGCGGCCGACCTACCTCAGTTTACTACAGCTGCCCGCTTAGTGACGATCGCGCCTATAAGAAATTCCGCTTTTGTGGTGATTTTTTGCATTTTGAACATAAAGTAATTATTATATATCATGCCATGAGTTCCAGGAAAGTCAGTGATAAGGCTCAACATATGAAAACCCATGTAAGGATGACCATAGAGCAGAAACAAGAGTACAAAATGTCTCTTCCTCAACAGTTAAGAAATGTGTGCCGCATGGGAAGAATGGCAAATCTTTGCTGAAACGACTCACCCAAATCAAGCTGCAGTAGGTTGTTGCCTTAACCTATTCAATGACACTGTGATGCATCATTACAGACAAATGTTAAAACGATGGGAAAAACAAATGTCTTGACAAATTTGTAGTGAGACAAACAAGCACTGAACCACAACCAGGTCCTATTGGTATTCAGGCAAAATGTAGGAGAGAGTACCCCCAGAGAAAACATCACTGCCTGATGTGATAATGGAAGGGGACTCCCCTTCCAAACACTAACAACTCTCCTCCTCCCCCCTCATCACCATCTTCCATACACCATCAAGAGCCCTCCATAAGGTAAGAGAATCGTTGGTACTGTATTGTAGTTAGGAAAAAACATTGTATTCAGTATAAAATGTATTGTATGTTAATATTTTGGAAGGTGGGGAACGGATTAATTCAATTCCCTTTATTTCTAATGGGAAAAATCGCTTTGACTTACGATCCGTCTCTGGGAAATGGATATATATATATATATATATATATATATATATATATATATATATATATATATATATATATATATATATATATATTGACCGAAAAAAGTAAGATTAATAATTCTAACATGAATTTTCTCGATCTTCCTATGTTTTTTTTTACTGTTGATGGTAAATGAAAAATCAATTCTCCAAAATTCATTTTTATTTCTCTCTCTGACGCAACACTTGAGCGCATTTTGTAAAACATATTACATTTTCAAAGACTTTAGTTTACACATACACAACTATAACTGAACAGCATTGGCTCTTTTTACCTACATTGGGTGAGGTGATGTAATACAATAGTTTGGATGAGGTGAAAACAAACTTTCAACAAAACACAGAACACGGAACAATGGGTATAAGCTAAAGTATATATAGCTATATATATATATATATATATATATATATATATATTATATATATATATATATAATATATATTATATATATATATATATATATATATTTGATAAAAGCCAAATGTGTATGAATATACTCTGGCTTCCTGTCTCCTGACACAATGAATAATAAAACCGTTTGAAGAATATTTCTCATTTGAAATTAGCTTTTTCCAGACTGAATGCCACACATGCTTCCCATATAATGTAATTGTAATAAAAAAAAATTAGATTACTGATACCTTGTAAAAAAAAAACATTAATTAATATATCTCAGAAAAATAATACTGTAAGTGCAATAAGAATGAAGTATAAATAAAATAGAAATCAAAATACTCACATGTTGTTTCCTGATTGTCAGATTACTGACATTTTCCACAGAGATAAACACCTTGAGGTTGTCTGTAAAGGCCAAACTCTCGTACTGGATGTTTGAGTTTTCCACAGTGCGGGTGAAAAGAACATGTCCCGGAACAACATGGCCATGGATGACTTGCTTATCAATAAGTTCCTTGTCCGTGCGCATTACAAACTGCAGCAATACATGAGGACAATGTAAGAACATTTTGAGTTTTATGTGTTAAGTGATGAGCATTCTGAGTCATATGTTATTCAAAACATTATTATAAAGCTGGAGGAGTGTGAAATGGATACAAAATTTTTATATTTCTGACAAGAAAAACTTTATCTAAAAATTTCTTAACATGAAAAAAATGTAGAGCAAAAAATATAGCATGAAGATTATTTCACTCTGAAAGCACACAATACAAATATTAGGGGCATCTTGTACAAAAATGTTTATTGTCATAGAAGTTTCTGGAAATAGGCAATAATAGGGGAATTTCATATTTCAAGAAATTATAACGAAAGATAAATTTCAACTGCAAATTGTGTGTGTGTTATATTACATATATAGATATACAGAATATATATATATATATATAATATATATATATATATATAAAATTGTTAATGTCATTCATGCTACCAAAATTAGAATATGCAGAAGTTAGGTGGTGTTCATATCTCAAGATGCATATCAATAAACTAGAAAAGATGCAAAGACATGCTACTAAATGACTTCCAGAACAAAAAAACAAGAGCTTGGGAAAAAGCTAAAGGTATTAAATATGCCAAAACTTGAAGATGGAAGAAAAAAAGAGGGGATGTGATCACTATGTACAAAATAGTGACAGGAAGTGACAATTGACAACAAAGTTGAAACCAATTGGAACAACTTAAGTGAGAAGGTGAGGATGCCAAAACCATGAACAGTTTCAAAGTTGCATATGAAAAACGATTATTGGGAAGATGGGACACCACCATGAGCACAGCTGTCATCCTGTAACTACAATTAAGTGAAACACTTAGGCACCGAATTTTCCAGTGTATAAGACGCACCAAATTACAAAGATATTTTGCGTAAAAACATAATTTTAGTATGTTTTATTGTACATTCATTGAAAATGATTTTCAGGTGGTTTTAAAGGGGAGAAAACATATTATTTCGAACATGGAAATACAGTAATATGTATATATATTTGGTTAGTGAAGGACCAAAAATGTGAGTCCTATCCACCAGAAAACATGGTTTTTACACACAAACATTCAGTATCACCTTTTCTTGGATTAGAGCGACCATGTCTTTTTAGAAATAAAATATGTAATGGGTTATAACCTTGAATAGAATGGGGAAAATGACAACTTTAAAATGTGATTTCAGGAGAGGACAATATGGGGAACTTGAAAACTCTTT
>WNGS01008507.1:3610128-3624848 GCA_020271785.1 Procambarus virginalis
AGTAGCACCCCAATCTCAGCCCGCACTCTAGGTGACACTGTCACACAAGATGCAATCATTACTAATACAAGCCTCCTATTGATTTTAATAGGAGGCCTGTTCCCATGATCTCAAAGGGACCCAAGTTGAACCAGACTAACGGCCATGTTGTCATTTGATAACCATGTGGGAATTCAATAGGGAGGTACCCGAGCTCAGGAAGCTCGGTATTCCAGAGTACCTTATTAAAACTGGCCAAAATTCTGCCTTTACCTTCTTCTTGGTCTCTCTCCATTTGTAATTACATCTAATGTTTCTTTTTCTTCTTTATCTTCTTGTTTCTTTTTCAACTACTGAGTTCTTCATTTAAGTGTACATCCATCCTTTTCCCAAAGACTGACAATATCTCTCCTCAACCTCCACCTGTGGTTCATTCTGTCCGACTTGTTGGTGTGTCTGTTCTGGTGCTACCTATATGGTGTTCAGCACGTTGGTCGGTCGCAGATCCTCCACACTATTACATGTCCAGACATAGGTACCAACACTCTGTTGAGGGTCAAGTACAGAGTTACAATTATTATCAAGGCATCCCCAAAGGGGTTTACAATAACAGGCAGGGCAAAAGTAACTACACTGTAGTGCAGGACTTTGTGGTGCATTCCCTATCTGAAAATAATAACATACACAACAACAGACAACAAGGAGAGTAGAAGTTGGTGTATTAGGGAGGGTTGAGCCTAGTTTTGGATCTTGTCTGCATGGCATGCGTAGGTTGAACGTGTTCATTCAAACAAAAACTTTCTGGATGCTTTCTCAATGTGGGTGATCATAACAATCCCCCAGCTCTGTACCTCTGTGAGGAGGCCAGGTTCTAATTCTGGTCCCCAGTAGGCCAAACAGGACTCTTATATCTAGTGTGACTTGGTAGTGGGAAGCCTTTTCAGGGTGATAACTTCAAAGGGTTGCCAAAGCTCTACCAGAAAGAGGTGTTTCATTACATTCAATGCTGCTTTTTCCCAAAGCTAACAAAAGAAAATATTTATGAAATTCAACTACTGTACCTGCTGAACTTCTCATTTAGCTAATATGGTAAGTGCAGGCAATATTACAGAATTCAATTTTAAAAACAGGAGATAGCTAAACAGCCTTTTCCTGGGGACCTTACGAGATTGAATAATCATCCACCAGTCCATAAAGCTGAGGCTTCAGTAGTAGCTTCTGTGCATCTGGGGTGATGAAACCTGCAGGAATAGTAGTATTGGATGCAGCCTTGGCTATTGTGGGAACTATCACCTGGTCAACAATATGGAGAACCTGTTAAATAAACAATTAAAAAATATTTACAAATTTAAATATGATGCATATGTAATTGAGATTAAACTCAATTATAAACAATAACTGCATCCAAAGGCTTTGCAATCCAGTATTGTATTAAGATTTGTACATAAATTAAATGTGGTTCACTCTGGCTAGATAAGTACCAAGACTAGTCTCACAATGTGGGTAATAGTCACCCAATGCAGGTAATAGTCAAAACCTGTAGTTATTACATTATATTATTATGCATAAGCCCATACTCAACTCATAGCAACTTAATTGAATTATGCACATACCAACTGGCAATTTTAGCATTTCAAATACTGTACTATAAAATTATCTAAATTTGTTTATGTTCTATGGATTACAGGTCCTCAACTTACGACACAATTCCTGAGAAACCTTCACAACTCCTTTACTCTGCTCTTTGAACCATATTCTCATTGGCACAATGATATAGGTTCACTGGTCAAGAAAATCATTCAAATTTAATAATATTTTAAGAGAAATAATGATCAAACGCTGGTTTTATTTACCTTAAATGTTAGACTTGCCCTGTATACTGAAACAATGGTTTATAAATGCCATAAAAATAATAATAATAATAATAATAATAATAATAATAATAATAATAATAATAACAAAAAGTCCACAAGAGCCTTGAAGAGGTTCAAACCTATGCGCTGAGTGTTCCCAGACGTGCTCTAGTCAACTGTACTACTGTTGTGTACATTACTGTGTAGTATAATAATAATACTGTAATAATAATAATAATAATAATAATAATAATAATAATAATAATAATAATAATAATAATAATAATAATTTTTATTTAAAGTACAACTTTTAAAATTTTACAAAAAAGGGGCAGATCCTCCAATATGTAGCCACAGCACCTAGAGAGGGTGACTGTTCTTGAATACGAAAGTCTGCAAGGAGGCGGGGCCCCAGAGATAAGAACCAGGACAGGTGGTTGGAAGACACCCCCCTCGGAGGTAGACTGAGTGTCAATAAATAGATATACCTATAGTATCACAGGTGAATCATCTAGTGGACCGAGTGACAAAATAAATTGTATATTACACATAGCGTAGTGCAGCTGGGTGACTGACGAGAGACACAGGAGCTGCCAAGCAGCACCCGACCTGTGAGATGTAGTAGAAAGTTCCCATCCCGAAAATTTATTTGAGTGATACTGGATTTATCCTTCTTTGACGTGAGATTCCGTGATTATTTCTGAACAGGTCTCGAGGAGACGAGCTCATGGATACCTTGTATGATTATATTCAGAAGATAAGTACCGAAAGACTACGTAGCATGTAGCACAGACTACTGGGGGTTATTAATGGGATAAGTTTGTTTCTTGTTCTATATTATCTATTATTATGGTGGGAGTTGGCTATGGGCCAAGCAATATACCGATATATATATATATATATATATATATATATATATATATATATATATATATATATATATATATATATATATATATATATATATATATATATATATATATATATATACAGTGGCACCTCGACTTACGACTGCCCCTACTTACAATAATTTTGAGTTACGATGTAAATTTCATTAAAAAATGCGACTTGACATCCGAAGGTGTCGTCGACTTACAATATTTGTTGGTACACGTTCGAGTCGACCGAGCGCGTGGTTCCCGGTCACGCGGCCGACCTGCCTCAGTTTACCACAGCTGCCCGCTTAGTGACGATCGCGCCTATAAGAAATTCCGCTTTTGTGGTGATTTTTTGCATTTTGAACATTAAAGTAATTATTATATATCACGCCATGAGTGCCAGGAAAGTCAGTGGTAAGGTTCAACATATGAAAACCCATGTAAGGATGACCATAGAGCAGAAACAAGAGTATAGAATGTCTCTTCCTCAACAATTAAGAAAATGTGTGCAGCATGGGAAGAATTGCAAACCTTTGCTGAAACGACTCGCCCAAATCAAGCTGCAGTAGGTCGTTGCCTTAACCTATTCAACGACACTGTGATGCATCATTACAGACAAATGTTAAAATGAAGGGAAAAACAAATGTCTCTTGACAAATTTGTTGTGAGACAAACAAGCACTGAACCACAACCAGGTCCTAGTGGTATTCAGGCAAAACGTAGGAGAGAGAGTACCCCAGAGAAAACATCAGTGCCTGATGTGATAATGGAAGGGGACTCCCCTTCCAAACAGTAACAACTCTCCTCCTCCCCCCTCATCACCATCTTCCATTCACCATCAAGAGCCCTCCATAAAGGTAAGAGAATCGTTGGTACTGTATTGTAATTAGAAAAAAACGTTGTATTCAGTATAAAATGTATTTGTATGTTAATATTTTGGAAGGTGGAGAACGGATTAATTCAATTCCCTTTATTTCTAATGGGAAAAATCGCTTCGACTTACGATATTTCAACTTACGATCCGTCTCTGGGAACAGAGTCATCATCATTCATCCGGTTATGTTTATTTTCTTATGTGATACCATATCACACTACTGATATATTTGATCCTTGATAGATTATGATATGATATGCAAGTACAGTAATGATTAGTTTCATAGTATTAGTGATGTGAATTATTTGTGTGCCATAAATGGCAGTGGAATATAACTAAGCAGATGAAGAATATTGTTGATGAGATATTCTTTGTAAAAACAGAATTGATAAATTGAAGTATTGAATTTATAATAGAATATAATGGGAAAATTTATGACCATTTCTTGAAGACTAGGATACTAGAGTAGGATAGTCTTAGAATATGTTTATTGATGGTATTAGAGATGCAGATAGATGTATATTAATATACAAGACATTTGAAGTAAAATTGGGAAAATCCTAGTGATTATTATTATTGCCCCTGCCTTGTGCAACCTTGGGTGAAGACCAGATAAATTACCGTGGTCTGAACAATAACTAGCTGGACAAAGTAAGGGAGAGTTTGAGAGAGGAGTTACAGAAGGCTTAAGCTGACGTTGCAGTGTGAGTAACTGACAAACGGGTGGTCAGCGAAACTCTCCCATGCGTCAATTTGAGAATTGCTTGAGATAGGCTATGACACGATAGATGCCTCCCTCTCACTGAGATTATTGGTTTTTTTTTTTTTATTTTAATGTAAGAACGTGGGCTGAGCCTTGTCTTTCTGGACAGATGGTAAGTCGGAGATGGGGTTAGCCCCACGTTACCTTACAATGAGCAAGTAATAAAGAGTTACCAGGACAGAGCAAGGTACATAGTATTTGATTTTAGAAAGAATGTCAACTATTTTAGATATTTTTTTGCTATATTTAGTACATGGCACTGGAAATTCTACTTATTAATGAGAACACCAAGGACTTTACCATCTACTTTGTTGCTAATTTGGATATTGTTAAGCTCAGCAGAAAGCTACCGTTCGATCAGCTTGACATCACACATCTGCAAGCTCATGGAGAGAGAATCCTAACGGAGGGAATCATTCACCATCTTTCAGCAAACAATCTTGTAAAACCGACATAACATGGGGTTGTTAAAAATAGATCCTGCCTTATAAACCTGCTCACATTTTTGGAAACGGAAACCAGCTACTCAGACAATGTAGTAAACATGGATTTTGCTAAAGCCTTTGGTAAGGTACCACATGACAGACTGGCAAGGAAATTACGGGCACAATGGGCTAAATGGTAGAATACTAGAATGAATAAAACAATGGTTAAAACAAAGAAACTAAAGGGTCATGCTAAATGGGAATGAATCTGACTGGAGAAATGTGGTGAGTGGTGTACCACAGGGGTCCATTTTTGGACCAACCCTTTTTGTTATATACATCAGTTAGATAGATGAGAATATTACAAAGCACATCATCAATTTTGCAGATGATACAAAGATTTATTGTAAAATGGGAAATAAAAATGATATTGAAGCCTTACAAACATATCTACATAAACCCTAAAAATTGTCAGAAGACAGGCAAATGCTTTTTAATATTGACAAATGCAAGACCTTGCATGTGGGGCATAGCAATCCACATCACAACTATCAAATTAATAACATTACACTGCAGCAGGCTGATGAAGAAAAGGACCTTGGAGAGAAAATCTACCATTCACTGCACAATAGGTAGGAGCAGCAGTCAAAAAAGCTAACCAAACTCTTGGAATAATCAAGTGTACTTTTGACTTTAAGGAAAAGACGGTAGTGATTCAACTGTATAAATCTCTGGTGTGGTCCCATTTGGATTACTGTATGCAAGCATGGAGACCTCACTTTCAGAAGGACATAGCTGCTATGGAGAAAGTTCAACACGTATATGTATCACTTTGTTGACTTTCTAGATGCTTTCCCATTGTGGGTGATCCTTATGTCTCTGTAGACACAAGGCTCTGCTTCTGATCCCTGGTATGCAAAACAGGACTCCTATGACTGATGTGACCCAGTAGTGGGAAGCTATCTCAGTGAGATAGATTTAGGGAATCCCTAGAGCTCTACCAGAACAAGGTGTTTCATTACATTCAGCTCTGACTTTAAAAAAAAAACTACAATATCCACATGCTATCAAATTAAAGAACAAAACGCCTGACTGTATTAGCGATAACAGACTTTGTAAGTACAAATCATCCTAAGAATCATCATCATAAGTTGGGGGACCCTCTGCATATATAATTCTGCCGTTAAACAATGTTGCACTCTTCTCACACCATGATATCTCATCAAATTAGCACCTTTTTCATCACTCACATCCACTAAGCTTTAACAGTATTCTCCCTAATGACTTATAATTGCCTTTTCAACATTTAATATTCTCACATGTCTACCTTCAACACTCAAACTTACCCATTTATTAGTCTCCCTGCTGCAGTTTCTTCTTTTCAAGAGAGCTTCTCTTTTCTATAATAATTTTTGTTAATTTTTTTCTCATCTACTCATTTACTTTTATTTTCTATTTAACTAATCTTTTCACATACAGTGGAACCTCGGTATACAATTGCACCTGAATACAAATTTTTCGGTATACAGCAAAAATTTGGTTAGAAAATATGCCCTGATGTACAATGTTCACTCCAGAGTATGACGCTCGCTCATACTTATCTGAGTTGGTAAGATCAACTTACACTTGTATGCCACCTAGTGATAACTGAGCATGAATTATCTGTGAATAATTTCATAATTTGCATGCTTTTCTTTGTTGCTCAATATAAAAGTTCTTATTATATATCACACCAAGGGTTCCCAAGAAAATCAGTGGTAAAGTTCAACCTATGAAAATAGTTGTGAGGATGTTCATAGAAGAAGGAAGAAAAAAAGACAATTCGTAAACATGAAGATAATATGCATGTGGTTGATCTGGCTAGGAAAATGTGTGCAGTATAGGAAGAACTGCAAAGTTTTGCTGAAAAGACTCACCCAGATAAAACTGTAGTAAGCCATTGTATTAACCTTTTTAACGACAATGTGATGTCTCACTACAGACAATTGTTAAAATGTAGGTAAAAACAAGTGTCTGTAGACAGATTCTTAGTGAGACAGACAAGCAATGAACCACAACCATGTCCAAGTGATATGCCTACAAAATATAGTAGAAAGAGTACCCCCCAGAAATGTCATTACTGCCTGATATAATGGAAGGGGACTCCCCTTCCAAACACTAGAACCTCCCCTCCTCCTTCCCTTCTCACTGCCTTTCATACATCAACACGAGTCCTCAATAAAGGTAAAGTGCAGTAAAAAATATGAGTAGTATTCTGAATAAAATGAATTTTTAAGTTAATATTTTTGGGTGTGTGGAATGGATTAATTCAATTCACCTGTACATTATTTTCTGTTTGAAAATTTGATTTGATAAATGAAAATTCAGGTTACGATGCACTTCTAGGAATGGATTAAATTCATACACCGAGGTTCCAAGGTATTTATTACTTTCATCACAATCCCTTTTCTTACCTTTCCCATTCTCTTTCAATCCATAAAAACAATTCCTATCATCAACTGCGGTTGCTAATTATGGTAATCATATGAAGTATTTACTCTCTCTCTTGTACCAGTTTGTGCAATTGCACACATTAGCTTGGCTTTCTTAACAAGCATTGTACAGGTATTTCATGTACAAATCACGCATGGGTCTAAGATTCATTTGGATTCATTCACCAACATCTCATGAGACAAGCCTCTATATAATAATGTCACTGCTCTTATATCACACGTACAAGTATACTTCTCTCAACAATCACGTGGTCAATTTAACTCTGGTTTAGTTCTGAGAGGTCATATCTCTGCCTTCATTTATGAAAAAAAAATCTTATGAAACTTAAGTCAAATGAAGCTTAATGCCAAATATGAAATATTCAAGAAAATACACTCATTAACTACCTGCTTTATCCCTTCTTCATTTTGAGCAACATGGTTAGCATCAATGATCTTGGCATTATTGATGAAGTAATGATAGTCTTCCCAGCCTTTGATGGGTGTATTACCTGAGCGAAGACGAGATACATAAACACGAGGATTTCCAGATAGCTCAGTGTTCAGCTCATCTGGCATCTCTTGCACCATATATGGGAGGTTCACTGAAACAAAAAATCAAAAGATGAAATCTATGTAAGGACTTACTGGGTAAGAGTGCTACAGAAGCATATCCATAAAATTAGTGTAGAAGCATATTGTATATTTACTTGAGACGTTAACATCTCCTTCCTCCCCCTCCTTGCCTCACTCTAAACAATGCACTGACATGCAAGACATTTTAGTAGCTTGCTCCAAGCCCTCTAATTTTTTCCATTAGTAGGGAAGATCCTGAACTAGCTGAGTGATGAAGTGCTGAAATGTCTGGGCAGCATTGTGCATTAAAATACTGAACAATTTGAACGACAATGATCCAGACCACTTCTTTAAAAGATCAGATGTAACACAAACAAGGAACAATGGTTTGAAGCTCAACAAGCTACAATGTAGGACAGAAAACAGGGGATGCTTTATCACCTATAGGGTCATAAACCCCATGGAACCACCTATCCTCTTCCAGGTCCCAAGTTTGCACAGTAGAATAACAACATACTGGAGTGAAAGATACAGAAGAAAATGCAGGACAGAAAAAAGTGAAAACATGAGGTGCCATAGGCACAATCAGAGAACATTGTCTGAACTTCAAGGGGTCCACGGCTGATCAGTACCCTCCCAGCAAACATTAGAAATATTGCTGGAACAAAGTGGGATGATACACTTCAAGATACACTTAGATGTGTACACTTAGACTTGCAAGAAGTGCCACGCAAACCGGGTTGTAGTGCATATGTAGGCCTGTGGGCCATTCCAAGCAACAGCCTGTTGGAGCAAGTTATCACAAGTCGAGCCTGGCCCCTAGCTGGACTCAAGGAGTGGAAGAACTCCCGAAACCCTCTCCAGGTATGCTCCAGGTATCCGATGAAGTTGCAAATGTCAAAACACTGTTGCAATTCAAAATCCATCTCGAAAATATCACCAGGACAAATGAGGGGACCTTTAACAAGCTGCTGGCGTCCTGTCCTTATCGAGACCACTAAATAGTGGCCTCAGGTACACTCAGGTAATTCAAATGTCATGTGGACCAACTCAAACATGTCAAAGGTTGTGGTTATGGCAGTCTTAAGAATGTCTGCTGGATTTACAGACATCTGTTGAAATGTCCAGACAAGGTCAGTCTTCAAGAAGATGGTGGAACTATTCAGCTTATGAGAAAATTCCTGAATGTGTTGTCTGGCAGAGTGCCGATGTTGAGATCTTGATAGTCCCGGGAAGGCTATCATTTTCGCAGGAATACCTTGGATACAATTTAGAGTGACAAAGCCAGAGTCTAATTCCTGCCTTCTGCAGTTTGTCAAAATCTTATGCTTTTACGCTTGTACATTAGCAATATAATATGTGAGGAGAAGAATGGCAGTGATAGGAAAATGTGGGGCAAGGGTGGGACAGGATGAGGCAAGGATAAGACAGGATGAGGCAAGGATAAGACAAGATGGGGAAAGGGCAAGACAGGATGAGGCAAGGATAAGACAAGATGAGGAATGGGCAAGACAGGATGAGGGAAGGGTGGGACAGGGCGAGGCAAAAATGAGATAGGGCAAGGCAAGAATGAGATAGGGTGAGGCAAAAATGAGATAGGGTGAGGGAAGAATGAGACAGGGCAAGGTAAGACTGAAATAGGATGAGGCAAGAATGAGACAGGGTGAGGCAAGAATGAGACAGGGTGAGGCAAGAATGAGACAGGGTGAAGCAAGAATGAGAAAGGGTGAGGCAAGAATGAGACAGGGTGAGGCAAGAATGAGACAGGGTGAGGCAAGAATGAGACAGGGTGAGGCAAGAATGAGACAGGGTGAGGCAAGAATGAGACAAGAGGAAGCAAGGGTGAGACAGGACAGGGCAGGTGTACAACAGGGTGAGGCAAGGTTGGGACATAGCGAGGCAGGAGGGCAAGACAGGACGAGGCAGGGGGGGGTGAGACAGGGCGAGGCAGGGGGTGAGACAGGACAAGGCAGGGGGTGAGACAGGGTGAGGCAGGGGGGTGAGACAGGGCGAGGCAGGGGGGGGTGAGACAGGGCGAGGCAGGGGGTGAGACAGGGCGAGGCAGGGGGTGAGACAGGGTGAGGCAGGAGGGTGAGACAGGGTGAGGCAGGGGGGTGAGACAGGGCGAGGCAGGGTGGGGGTGAGACAGGGCAAGGCAGGGGGGGTGAGACAGGGCGAGGCAGGGGGGGTTAAACAGGGCGAGGCAGGGGGCGAGACAGGAAGAGGCAGGGGGCAAGACAGGGGTGAGACAGGGCGAGGCAGGGAGTGAGACAGGGCTAGACTGGAGGGACAGGGCGAGGCAGGCGTACTCACTTAGTTGCACTCACCTAGTTGTGCTTGTGGGGGTTGAGCTTCGACTCTTTGGTCCCGCCTCTCAACTGCCAATCAACTGGTGTATAGGTTTGAGCCTACTGGGCTCTATCATATCTACATTTGAAACTGTGTATGGAGTCAACCTCCACCACATCACTGCCTAATGCCTTCCATTTGTTAACTACCCTGACACATAAAAAACTCTTTCTAATGTCTCTGCTGCTCATTTGGTTACTCAGTTTCCACCTTGTTCCTGCTCTGTCCATGCTAAATAGTTTATCTTTGTCCATCCTGTTAATTCCTCTGAGAATTTTGCATATGAAGATCATGTCTCCCCCTAACTCTTGTGTCTTCCAGAGACGTGAGGTTTAATTCCCGTAACCTTTCCTCGTAACTCATGCCTCTCAGCTCTGGAACTAGTCTGGTAGCATACCTCTGAATTTCTCTAACTTTGTCGCCTGGTCATAGAATTCTATTAAACTGACTTACCTAAGGCCTGATTTACCATCCCTGAACCCATGTTGTGGTGTATTATAATGCTCCTTCTCTCCAGATGAAAGAGTTTTGTAATTTACAAGCTTTTCCCTCATGATCTACTCCATCACCTTGCATGGTATTCAAGTTGTTGCATTGGTTTTTGCTCACTCACTTTGGGATGCCTGTGCANAGTTCCAGAGCTGTTTATGCAAAATTACTTTCCAAAAATTAAGACACATATGGAGATTAGGGCATAAAGTATAGTACCTAGATGCGAGAAACAGAAAACTGCTCAAGTAGTTAAGCAGAAGAAAGCAGCTGGGCCAGATGAAGTTTCACCTTGGAGTCTAAGGGAATGTGCACCTGAATTAGCATTTCTCTTCTAATTATTTTTCAGACATGCTTCCAAACTTGGAACTTAGCAGACATATGGAGAAAGGCAAACATATTCCAATCTATAAAAATAGTAGCAGAGAAGACCTTCTAAATTATAGACCTGTATGATTAACAAATGTCGTAGTTAAATCACTAAAATAATTAAATCAAACAGGTAGTAGATATTTGGAAGGAAATAACATAATAACAGACAGACAATATGACTTTTGAATTGTAAGGTCCTGTTAACAAATCTACTAAGCTTTTATGATTAAGCCACAGTGATCTAACAGAAAAGAGATGGTTGGGGGTGACTGCATCTATCTGGACCTAAATACATAAAGGGGTTCTGGTAGAATCCCACACAAGAAAAAGTTTTAAAAGCTAGAACATACAGGATCAACAGACTAGTGACATAAATGACAACTTATCCAAGAGAAAAAGAAGCTACAATGAGACAATACCTGGAGAAATGTTATTGTCTTTCTAAGCTATCAGGAGTTGTTACATGAATATGTTTGCTGATGATTCTAAGTTGATAGGGGAGAATAACGTCCTAGACAACTGTTATGCCTTTCAAGATACCGGAGCCGGTCGGCCGAGCGGACAGCATGCTGGACTTGTGATCCTGTGGTCCTGGGTTCGATCCCAGGCGCCGGCAAGAAACAATGGGCAGAGTTTCTTTCACCCTATGCCCCTGTTACCTAGCAGTAAAATAGGTACCTGGGTGTTAGTCAGCTGTCACGGGCTGCTTCCTGGGAGTGGAAGCCTGGTCGAGGACCGGGCCGCGGGGACACTAAAGCCCCGAAATCATCTCAAGATAACCTCAAGATAACCATAAACAAGACTAGTCAATGGAGCATCAATGGAGCAACACATGGCAGATGGAATAAGGCAGGACATGGCAGGATAAATACCACATGAAGGAATGTGGAATAGGGGGGAAAAAAGACCAAACTCAACCTATAAATTATTTGAACAGATGCTAAAGACCTCTGATAGAGAGATATTTGGGTGGTTTGAAAAAGTAAACTGTCACCAAAGGACCCTATGAAAGGTATTATAAAAGGAGTCAACACTGTGCACACATGTAAATTTCAAAGTTGCAATTTATATTCATCCATTTTATATATGAATATAAAAGCAATTTTATATTCATCCATGAATATAATATTGCTTTTAAATTCATGGATGGAGAAATACAAGAAATTGTTAATGTCATTCATGCTACCAAAATTAGAATATGCAGAAGTTAGGTGGTGTTCATATCTCAAGATGCATATCAATAAACTAGAAAAGATGCAAAGACATGCTACTAAATGACTTCCAGAACAAAAAACAAGAGCTATGGAAAAAGCTAAAGGTATTAAATATGCCAAAACTTGAAGATGGAAGAAAAAAAAGAGGGGGATGTGATCACTATGTACAAAAATAGTGACAGGAAGTGACAATTGACAACAAAGTTGAAACCAATTGGAACAACTTAGTGAGAAGGTGAAGGATGCCAAAACCATGAACAGTTTCAAAGTTGCATATGAAAAACGATTATTGGGAAGATGGGACACCACCATGAGCACAGCTGTCATCCTGTAACTACAATTAAGTGAAACACTTAGGCACCGAATTTCCAGTGTATAAGACGCACCAAAATTACAAAGATATTTTGGTAAAAACATAATTTTAGTATGTTTTATTGTACATTCATTGAAAATGATTTTCAGGTGGTTTTAAAGGGGAGAAAAACATATTATTTCGAACATGGAAATACAGTAATATGTATATATATTTGGTTAGTGAAGGACCAAAAATGTGAGTCCTATCCACCAGAAAACATGGTTTTTACACACAAACATTCAGTATCACCTTTTCTTGGATTAGAGCGACCATGTCTTTTTAGAAATAAAAATATGTAATGGGTTATAACCTTGAATAGAATGGGGGAAAATGACAACTTTAAAATGTGATTTCAGGAGAGGACAATATGGGGAACTTTGAAAACTCTTTAGTGAATTTGATTGAAAGATTTGTTGTTAGGCAAAGAAATAAATGAGATGTATGCCAAATTTTGAGAGATGATTATAATTATAATTCATTGTGTCAGGGGACAGGAAGCCAGAGTGTATTCATACATGTTTTGGACTTTTATCGAGGCTCTTCCCCCCCCCCCCCTCAGGCTAAATTACTGACCTGCCCAGGATGCAACCACACAACAAGCTGACTACTCCTGAGTACTTTACTCCCTGCTAGGTGAACAGAGGCATTAGGTGAAAGGAACTGTGCCCAACCATTTCTATCCCACCTGGGTTTCCAACTTTAGTCATTTTAAATACATGGATGGTGAATACAGTACTGTATTAAATAAATTGTTCAGGACCTTCATGAAACCAAAATTAGATACGCAGTGTTTGTATGGTGCCAAATGTGGTGAGGAGTCTGTCTAATTACCCAAAGCTACTCAAAGCTTCCTAACAAGCTACCCAAAGCTTCCTAACATTACGTTAGTAATGAATAAATTTGATATATTTATTCATTATAATGTTGGTGCTGAATTTAGAACATATTAAAAACATATTTTTACTCTGCAAAAGTATCATTTCATAATGAAATTAGATGAAAATAAGCTGCTGGTGACGCCAAAGCAAGTCGACGGTCCAAGCGACAATGTTGTGGAGCGACATATCCAAGACACATTGTTGCTTGGAGAGTGTTTGCTGGCATATCAGCCTCCTGTGCTTACCTAACCTAACCAACCCACCCAAATCTAACCTACAAAGCCTAACCTAACAAAACCTAATCTAACCTAACTAAACCTAACCTATCCAAACCAAACTTAATATAACCTGTAGGCAACAATAAATCTTGGATAAGTCACTCCACAACATTGTCGCTTGGACCGTCGACTTCCTATGGCCTCTCATGCCACTTAGTTTCGTCTAATTTTATTATAAACGTATATTATTTCTTAGTAAACATATGCTTTTTCATGTTCTACTTTCAGCACCAATGTTATAGTGAGCAAATATATCATATTTCTTCATTACTTATCTAATACAAGGAAGATTTTGGTAGCTTTGAGTAGATTTGGGTGGCTTTGGGTAATTAGACGGACCGTGTAGCGAGTGTTGGATGTGGTGGGTGTGGGTGTGTATAGGGGTGTGTGGGTGCTTTTGTGGAGAGCTAGTGAGTGATTCACAACCATTTTCTTGACTGGTCTTTATAATAATTGGTGGTGGTGGCTGGGACCATTCCAGAAGAATTCCCGAAGAAATGGGAGGGGGAGGATGGGGGCATGGCATGGGTAGGAGGGAAATGATTGAGTGTTCGCAAGGGTTGGGAGGATGGTGGATGGAGGGAGGGTGGGAGGGAAGGAGAGAGTCAGGAAGGGAAGGAGGGAGGGAGGGAGGCAGGTAGGGAGTGAAGGAGGGAGACTTGGAGCAAGCAAGTAGGAAGGCTGGAGTGAGTGTAGGGGTGTCTGGAGTGGGTACAGCGGTATCTGGCATGACTGTGGTGTGTCTGGAGCAGGTGTGGGTATCAGGAGTGGGTGTGGGGTCTTTGAATGTGGTTGTAGGTGTGGTGGGTGTGGGTGTAGTGGGTCTTTGAATGTTGTGTGTCTGCCTGTCTTTCACTGCATGCCTTCCTTCCACCCCCCATGCCTGCTTGCCTCCCCGCCGCCCTGTCGGCTTGCCTGCCAGGAACCAACCAGTTAGTTATCCAGCTATTCATCCAGCCCAACTGT
>WNGS01008507.1:3646907-3659407 GCA_020271785.1 Procambarus virginalis
GCTCACAGGATGCTCCAGGTAGGCAAGGTTCCCCCCCACAGGATGCTCCAGGTAGGCGGTTCCCCGCCCACAGGATGCTCCAGGTAGGCAGGTTCCCCGCCTACAGGATGCTCCAGGTAGGCAAGGTTCCCCGCCTACAGGATGCTCCAGGTAGGCAAGGTTCCCCGCCTACAGGATGCTCCAGGTAGGCAAGGTTCCCGCCTACAGGATGCTCCAGGTAGGCAAGGTTCCCCGCCTACAGGATGCTCCAGGTAGGCAAGGTTCCCCGCCTACAGGATGCTCCAAGTAGGCAGGGTTCCATGCTCACAGGATGCTCCAGGTAGGCTAGCTTCCCCGCCACAGGATGCTCCAGGTAGGCAGGTTCCCCGCCTACAGGATGCTCCAAGTAGGCAGGGTTCCATGCTCACAGATGCTCCAGGTAGGCTAGCTTCCCCGCCTACAGGATGCTCCAGGTAGGCTAGCTTCCCCGCCTACAGGATGCTCCAGGTAGGCAGGGTTCCCCGCCTACAGGATGCTCCAAGTAGGCAGGGTTCCATGCTCACAGGATGCTCCAGGTAGGCTAGCTTCCCCGCCCACAGGATGCTCCAGGTAGGCAAGGTTCCCCGCCTACAGGATGCTCCAGGTAGGCAAGGTTCCCCGCCTACAGGATGTTCCAGGTAGGCTGGCTTCCCCGCCTACAGGATGCTCCAGGTAGGCAAGGTTCCCCGCCTACAGGATGTTCCAGGTAGGCTGGCTTCCCCGCCTACAGGATGCTCCAGGTAGGCAAGGTTCCCCGCCTACAGGATGCTCCAGGTAGGCAAGGTTCCCCGCCCACAGGATGCTCCAGGTAGGCAAGGTTCCCCGCCTACAGGATGCCTCAGGTAGGCAGGATTCCACGCTCATATATGATGCTTTAGGTGTCCTGGAATCCACGCTCACTAGATGCTCCAGGAAGACTGGGCCACACGCTCACAGGATGCTCCAGGAAGACTGGGCCACACGCTCACAGGATGCTCCAGGTAGGCGGGTGTCCCACGCTCTAGGTGTCCTGGAATCCACGCTCACAGGATGCTCCGGATAGGCTGGACTCTACACTCATAGGAGGCTCCGGGTAATTGGAATGTAAGTTGTTGCTGGACAAGAAGAGACTTAGGCTTATAGTTTGAGGCTTGTGGTAATAACTGATTTCTAAAACTATGAGAATTCCAGGAGAAATTTGTCGTACAGCATTCCTCTTCTTCCCTTTTATATTGGTGTTACGTAACTTGTGTTTTTTTTCCCCAACAGTCGTCTAGAAGCTCTTCCTGGATTCCTTAAGTGTCAGATTGGGTTGTAACTTAAACACTTCCTAACAAATTTTACTAAGTACTTTGCATATTGTATTTTTTTTTAAATCCTGTACTTCAAAAGTAGAGCACAATCACCTGGTCATTCACAGACATCTTTCTCGCGATGGAGCGTTGGTAACTTGTCATTCTCATAGCTCTTTTATTTAGTGTATGTGTACTCATTCTATTGTATATATTGTGATTTACTTCTTTCTGTGCACACTGTATTTTTAGTATATATACTGCCGAAAATAGTACGTCTTCCATGCACTTTTGCTGCTCCTCTGCCTCTAGATACATTTAAAGTGCATATTCCTTCGACCATTAGGGCCTTCTTCCTCCTCCTTTTTCGCATTAACTGATATTTCCTGGGAATATTGTATTGGTGATCTTGCCCGTTAATTTAGTCTTTACAATTGCTAACATGTGAGTACTCCAGTACTCTAGTATCTCCAGTACTTTGCTTAGAGATCGTATACTGTGCTGACACTCCATTAGTATGGGTAGTCAGTGGTGATGGCGGGGAGGGTGTAAGTGGCTCGGAGTAGTAGCGGACTGGATGCCTGTGGGATGACAATGGTGAGATTTGGTAGTGAAGTGCCAAAGGGAATGTGGGAGGAGATATAGATGACGATTGATGGATGGATGGACGGGATGGATGGACGGGAAACTTATGCCGCTGTGGTGCAATGATATTTTTTGTGTAAAATTGTATTTACTATTTGTACTTGCAGAATCGAGCTATTAACTCTTGGACCCCGCCTTTCTAACCAATCTGTTTTCTCTATATTTTTTCTAACACACACACACACACGCACACACACACACACACACACACACACACACACACACACACACACACACACACACACACACACACACACACACACACACACACACAGGAGCCGGTGGCCGAGCGGACAGCACGCTGGGCACGTGATCCTGTGGTCCTAGGTTCGATCCCGGGCGCCGGCGAGAAACGAAGGGCAGTTTCTTTCACCCTATGCCCCTGTTATCTAGCAATAAATAGGTACCTGCGAGTTAGTCAGCTGTCACGGGTTGCTTTCTGGGGTGTGTATGCGTGTGTGTGTGTGGTGTGAAAAAAGTAATAGTGGTAGAAACAGTTGATTGACAGTTGGAGAGGCGGGCCGAAAAAGCAGAGCTCAACCCCCGCAAGCACAACTAGGTGTATACACACCCACTCGCACACATCCCCAGGAAGCAATCTGTTGCAACTGTCTAACTCCCAGGTACCTATTTTCTGCTAGGTAAATAGGGGTATCAGAGTGAAAGAAACTCCCCATTTGTTTCTGCCTCGATCGGGAATCGAACCCGAGCCCTTAGGATTACGACCCCAGAGCGCTGTCCACTCAGCAGCTAAGATTATGATTATGATTAAGATTATTGTGTATGTGTGAAGATGTTAACTTTATTTTCCAAGGGTCGGACTAACATTAATTGGGATTTCCACATTCAACTGTGACGGCGGCGCAAATAGAGGGGTTCAATGGCATCAGAGCACAACTGGCCTTTGGGAATCCCCTGAAATACCTAGGACAATATCTTACACAAATAGGCCACCCCCAGCAACACGGTGGCAGCAGATAATACACATTGCAAAAAGAAACCCAGACCTCCATTATCCTTGACAACCGTCCGACCCAATATGCAGAGGTAGGCAGAATACTGGGGCTCATGATCAGTAGAACAGAGATAAAAATTCACGTATGGGACCGACTAAACAAAGTCAAAGCAGCCAAAGAATCTCCCCAGTTTTCTGCTGGAGAGATTCCGAAGCCTCAGTACAAACATTCAGATCCACCTATATAAGGCTCTAGTTCGGCCGCATCTAGAGTATTCCCCAGTACCACTACACACCATAAAGAAAACTAACATGCAGAAACTGCAAGCAGTGCAAAATAAGGCACTAAGGAGAGCAGCAAAACACCGTCCACCATATGATCAGATAATCCAGGAGCTCCATGAACTGAACATATAGCCACTAAACATCAGACTACAGCACCAAGCCATCAGGTTATGGAACATCATCGGAATGTTAGAGGATCCAATGTTAGAAAGATTACTCCAAGATGAGACGCCCCGCTCCCACAGCTGGTGGTCCAAGAGCCTTGACATTAGATGAAAACCCCGCCCTACAGTACATAATTCCCAGATGATATACTGACCAGTAATCCCTCCCCCCCAATACTTGAAAAAACTGCGTATATATATACACACGTGTGTGTGTGTGTATGTATGTGTATGTGTGTATATATGTGTATATATGTATATGTATATATGTATGTGTGTGTATATGTGAATATGTATACATACACATATATAAATCAATAAACAATACTAATAAAATAAATAGCCTTAAACAGAGCAACATGTGTGGAAACATCGTAGTGTGTATATATGAATGCTACACACTATTCATCTATAGACATCCATATATGGTGAAACACATGTGAAGAACCTCTCACACACTCACAGCTCCCTGACAAGAGAGCAAGCTTAGCTCAGCTGCCAACACCCACACATCGTGTCAGCAAGGCGGATAGTTTACCTGCTTACATAACTCACTGTATTTCCCACTTCTAAATTCCCTTCACCTATGCCTCTCCGTACTCTTTACTCAAAAAAAAGTAGACAAAACAAAACAGAAGCTGAACAAGACTTTCTCGTATAATACACGAGAAAGCACGAAACGCTGCGCGTACTAGTGGCGGTACAAGAATGTAAACATCATGCGTTGCAACCCGTTCTCGCACTTTCTTTAAGTCAATATTGACTTATTGAATAAGTGCCTATGTGACATAATAATTTATTGTGAATATTTTAGTTTACCTTGAAAAGCTTCATAGAAAACACCGACCTTACCTAACCTTCTTAGTATGTTAATTAAGATAAGCATCTTATTGCTTCGTAATTACAATTATTACTTAACCTATACCTATAATAGGTTAAGTAATAATTGTAATTACGAAGCAATAAGATGCTTATCTTAACATACTAAGGTTAGGTAAGGTCGGTGTTTTCTATGAAGCTTTTCAAGGTAAACTAAAATATTCACAATAAATTAGTATGTCACATGCACATATTTAATAAGTCAATATTAACTATACGAAAGTGCGAGAACGGATTGCAACATGTATCCTCACAAACCCAATGTACCTTCTTGTATATATATAAATAAATAAATATAACATTTCAAGATAGACGTGTGGCAAATCCTGCCTCATGTTATGGAAGCGTCATTAGTAGTTGATACTTTAATTAAATCACAATGAACGAAATTTTTGTTCCTTGGGTAGTGTTATTCCTAATTGCTTTTGCGTAAGGGTATAGAAAATGGTTATTATTCCATTTGGTTATTATTAATATTATTCATATTTTGAAATTGCCCTATTTCTAGTGAGAAAACAGGCGAATTTGCATCTTTCCGTTCACGTAAATTTAGAGAAAATGACACATAAATCAAAATTAACCCGTATTTATATTAAAGTTAAGCAAAAATTACCACGAAAGGTCTAGAAGTGGTGATTTATGATTATACTGTAAATTACTTACATGAATCAGCCCCAAATGTAGTTTCCCTTCCATTTCTTGTTTTTTCTTCTGTTTTCTTGGTAGCGGCGTTTCAAGTCCAGTATGTGATGAAGGAGGAGCTCACCTTGCTCCTGTATTCACCTAGTTGTGTTTGCGGGGGTTGAGCTCTGCTCTTTCAGCCCGCCTCTCAACTGTCAATCAACCGTTTCTAACTACTACTACTTTTTTTCCACACACACACACACACCCCAGGAAGCAGCCCGTGACAGTTGATTAACTCCCAGGTACCTATTTACTGCTAGGTAACAGGGGCATAGGGTGAAAGAAACTCTTCCCATTATTTCTCGCCGGCGCCAAGGATCGAACCCGGGACCATAGGATCACGTGCCCTGCGTGCTGTCCGCTCGGCCGGCCGGCCCATATGCGTGGGCCTCCCTCCTGTGAGTTCGCTCCAGTGCTCTCCTTGAATTTATCAACATGAGCATCAGGGACATTTGAGGGACATCCTGCAACCCACTGTGCCGTATTCTTCACAAGGGCTTCAAACAGCTCCATCTAGTTTTTTGCCTTGTGATTGCATACGAAGCCCCAAACCACTGCGACAAAGCTCTTCCAGGTCACTTTCTCCTTCCTAGTGAGCTTCTTAGGGAATTCCTTGGACTCCAGGATCTTCTTTAACTGTGGTCTGACGGAGTCTGTGGCTTTGACCTTTCCTTGAGACAGCTTAAGGAGGAAGTCTTGGAGGTACCTTAAGGCCGCCAACTCCTTATTTAGAACTGCGACGAATTGTTTCATAAGGTCCAGTTTGATATGCATTTGAGGTATCAGCACTTTTTGGGGCCCCCAGCAGTGGCTACCACTTGATGTTCTGTGTGGCCAGTCCCGCTTGTGGTATCTTAACTGTCTCTAAGGAAAGTGTAGCAGGGGAAACATGGGGCGGGTGGACGACAGGGGGACATGAGATGTTGGCGAGTGTGAGGTATGCATGAGGCAGAGAGTAAGGGGCACTAAAGGTGAAAGAGAGAGCAATATAAGCTGGTAAGAGCTAGCACATCAGCACGGGAGACATCTCCTGTCCACGAGGCTAACCATAGCCCGTGCTTCTTGCCCAGCTCCTGTGCCAGGTAAGTTACGGGCTCACCATAGCCCGTGCTACTTGGAACTTGTTCCGAGTAGCTGAATCTATAACAACAACAACAACAACAATAGCACATCATGGCGTACCTGGTGTGCTACCACAGGCCTCCCATCACTCCTGGCTGACACTGGCCATAGTGGACGTCCCATCACTTCGGGCTGACACTGACCATAGCGGGCCTCCCATCACTCCGGGCTGACACTGACCATAGCGGGCCTCCCATCACTCCGGGCTGACACTGGCCATAGTGGGCCTCCCATCACTCCGGGCTGACACTGACCATAGCGGGCGTCCCATCACTCCGGGCTGACACTGGCCATAGCGGGCCTCCCATCACTCCGGGCTGACACTGGCCATAGTGGGCCTCCCATCACTCCGGGCTGACACTGACCATAGCGGGCCTCCCATCACTCCGGGCTGACACTGACCATAGCGGGCCTCCCATCACTCCGGGCTGACACTGACCATAGCGGGCGTCCCATCACTCCGGGCTGACACTGACCATAGCGGGCGTCCCATCACTCCGGGCTGACACTGACCATAGCGGGCCTCCCATCACTCCGGGCTGACACTGACCATAGCGGGCGTCCCATCACTCCGGGCTGACACTGACCATAGCGGGCCTCCCATCACTCCGGGGGCAGGAAAGGAAGGGTTTAATGTACGCTCTTAACACTGAGGGTGTGGGGGGGGGGACTCCCGGGGTGTGGAGCCTGAGATAGGGAAGAATATTAGTATGAAAGAATAGGGTGATACTCACCTAGTTGTGCTTGCGGGGGTTGAGCTCCGGTTCTTTGGTCCCGCCTCTCAACTGTCAATCAACAGGTGTACAGGTTCCTGAGCCTACTGGGCTCTATCATACCTACACTTGAAACTGTGTATCGAACCACCTCCACCACATCACTGCCTAATGCATTCCATCTGTTAACTACTCTGAGACTGAATCAATGCTTTGTCTCTTCGGCTCATTTGGTGCTCAGTTACCACCTGTGTCTCCCAGAGTGTATTCCGCCAATGCTAAATAGTTTGTCTTTGTCCACCCTGCCAATTCATCTGAGAATTTTCTAGGTGGGGGAGTGGGGGGGGGGATTGCTTGAGCGGGCGCTGGTGGAGGAAGAACTTTAAGCAGTATTACCAAAGGCACGACACAAACCTCGCAACAAAGCAAGGCTGCGACATCAGTTACAGCTGCAAATGACACATTCTGTCAGAGTTTGTCAGAGCCGTTAAATAATCGTAGCTTATCCCCAAAGATATCAAACGAGAATCAAGAGTAGCTAATTAACCGGCGAAAACGTGGGTAAGCAGTTAGGAGGAGAGGGTTTAAGGAGGATGTTGGCAGCAGTGTACGATCAATACCAGTGGGGGAGGGCGCGTGGTTGGGAACGACTCCTGCCGCAGGAACCTGGAACGCCCGCCCACCCCTGGAACACCGCCAACTGCTCTCCCTCCCTCCCCCAGGTTGCTTCTGTCCTCTGGTGCCGGCTCTCCCGTGTTTGCTGATCTAGTTTCCCTTGTGAGGGGTTGTCGTCTCCTCATTCACTAAACATAACTACAAATATGCCTTGTTTATTTCGTAGTTAGAGTTGAAGTCGAGTTTCGTCTCCGAGGATTTTGTTCTCCATTAAGAACATTTTATGCGGTCATAGAAAGTCAGGAATTTCGTTCTTTCACAAGCTCTAGTTCAGAGATGCCGGAGAATTCCCGGTGAAGATGGAAAACATACTTTCTTTACATTACTGAAAGACGTACTTAAGATTTGTTATAAAGTAGATATAACGAAAATATATAAATTACATTTTATCATCTGATGATATAATCATCTGCCAGCTCACTTTTTTAAAAACTATGAGAAAAACCCAGTGTGAAAAAGAGAACACACAAACGAAATATTTTTACCCGTAGAGTGGGTTGGTCTTCAGCAAGTAGACCAAACGTCAGCCAGGCCCGCTCTAGGGGTGAGAATAACAATGCAGAAAGTGGGTCAGGCTTGTGTGTGTCAGACTATCCCGTGTAGGAAGGTTAAATGGCCTACTGTGTGTAGCTCAGCCTTTTTCTAGCGATTTGTCACTATTTCCCTATCGTATCTACTTTTAGAATTATGAATGTAGTTTGGTTCTTGAACCTGATCCTCTAGTTCATTTCATTTGCCCACTGCACTACGCTAAAAGAAAACTCTCTAATATCTGAGTCTCGAGCTTCCATACATGCCCTCGTATTATACTGGTATTTACTGTGAACAACTCTTTTGTTTCCACTCTGTCAATCCCATATGTATTATGTATGTCTCTCCTCTCTCTCTCCTCTTTTCTAGCGTCACCAGGTTTCACTCCTTCAGTCCCTCTTCATATCCCACCCCTCGCAATTCTGGGACGAGTCTCTTTGCAAACTTGTGAACCTTTTCGAGTTTCCTTATGTGTCTTTTTTAGATGAGGGGGCTCCACGATGTGGCCCCATATTCTAAAACTGGCCTGATGTAGGCGGTGTACAGCGATCTAAATGCTTCATTGAGGTTCCTGAATGCTCAGTGCATGGTTATAAAATTATATTACAAATCCATCATGCACAGTGAATATAAGATGAAAGAATAATGAAAGAAATAATCCATAAAGGAGTGAAAAGCACAATCCCTAACCAAAACATAGACATCATATATTATAAAACAATAATGACCACTGACCTCATTGAAAAAGCCTGAAGAAAACTGAAAACCCTTTACAGCAGTCGAACGTAGTATATATGTTCACCTGCCCCCACGAAGGGTGTAGCCTTCAATCTAAGTACATAGGTACGACATCGACCAAGCTGACGAGGCATTTGACCTGTCATCTTCAATCAGGTGCCCCTAAAACTCACATGAGACAAGCCCATGACATCATCCTCCTAACAAGAGAAACGTTGAATAAAAAGACCTGCATATTAGACAAAACCCAAGATGTAAGAAGATTACAAATTCTTGAAGCCCTTCACATAAATGTCGAACCAAATATAAATACTCAAATAACGGAACTATTCACTACCCACTATGGGAGTGAGAGCAGGGGTTCGAACCTAAATACGAGAGCACCCCAGACCCTGTTTTAATCGACTGAGCTACGACATGGTAAAAGAATTGCAACCAGAAGTTCTACTGACCGTACTTGGCCAGTAGTCAGTACTTTGTCACTGCTCTTGTGGATTTGTTCAGAGTGAGAGCAAGACCGGAATGCGAAGATGCCAACGATGACGTCACTGCCCAAAATGCCATGCCCACTATGGTCATCTGAGTTCTAATTACCTGACTGATCTTTGTATGTTTAGTTTATTGACTTTACATCTTACCTTTACTCCTTTCACCTTTCTCCTCAACTATTTGTATGTACCTGCCCTCCCAGTAGTGTAAATCCTACGATCCCTCCCGTCTCACACAGCCCCGCTCCTGTGCCAGGTAAGTCCACTACGGGCTCACCATAGCCCGTGCTACTTGAAACTTTTTGTTCCCAGTTGCTGAATCTAAAACAACAACAACAACAACCTGTCTTCTTTGTTACGGGCTCACTATAGCCCGTGCTACATGGACATTTTGTTTTGAGTAGTTAAGTATATATATATATATATATATATATATATATATATATATATATATATATATATATATATATATATATATATATATATATGACAATGTCAGACCACGGAGGAAAAATGAAACAGGAATTTCCTTAAGTACTTTCGTATATTAATACATCTTCAGAAGGAGTCTGCACTCCTTCTGAAGATGTATTAATATACGAAAGTACTTAAGGAAATTCCTGTTTCATTTTTCCTCCGTGGTCTGACATTGTCACATTTTAAATCACGTGTTTAATTTCGTGATATACACACACACACACACACATATATATATATATATATATATATATATATATATATATATATATATATATATATATATATATATATATATATATATATATATATACTTTATTATACAAAGTTATACAGTTACATATGCGATTGTTTACAAAAAATGAACATTAAGAGGACATAAGAGGAAGTTGTTTCCTAGAAGCTGCAGATTTCTTCGAACTCCTCCGACGTCGGGCAGGAACCGAGGACGCAGCGGGCATTCCCCCTCTGGATTGCGACACTGAGGCGCTGGAAGAGAAAACTTGCTGCTCTAGGGACTCTTGTAGTGTCAATGAGCCTGGAACAAAGATCCATAAGAAACCTTCTTGCACTCTCTCCCCATGGACCTAGAGTCTCAGATCCTATTGGAACGAAGTTGTACCGGGGATCTAATTCCGTGTACTTGGTTGACTTGTATCTTTCTCTGTGTGTCGCCGCGGCTCCTGCTTGGCCGGCAGAGAGGTTGATGTATGTGGCTGCCAGGGTGGATACGCAAGTATAGTCCCACGCCAACTGTCTGCCACCCTTCCAAGGGGCAGTGTGATTCCGTCTGGTCGGCCGGCAAAGCTAACAGAGTCACGGTTCAATAGATCGTGGGGGGGGGGGCTCTCTCTGCTGGACACTGGGTAGAGGCAAGGCTTCTCTTAATGATGTCATTGACTTCGTCGTGCCTAGAGTGCCAACTGCCAGATTTTCCACAGTGCAGGCCATGCAATCCATATTCGTCAGCATCTGCCTCGCTGCAAATACACCTATGAACAGTGTGGATAGGGGCAGCAAGGCGGAGAGCGAATGCAATACGGAGCTCCTACGGATCAAGACGTTTGCCCGACGCAGACATAAGGATATATATATATATATATATATATATATATATATATATATATATATATATATATATATATATATATCACACACACACACATTAGCAGAGGGGCGTGGTGGTTGTTTCCAGAGGCGCTGTGGTAGAGGTGGGGCCTGAGTGATCGCGTGGGGTGTTTACCCTTGCCTGGTAATACAGTATTCAGGTACTTAACCTGGATACAATATTCAGGTGTTAAACCGTGCAAGACCTGGGTCAAAATTTCCATGCTTAACAACGTGTCACCAGACGACCAACACAGTTGCCACTGAATTAAGTGAATTTATGTTTTTTTTTTTTTTTTTACTTTGGGAACCATTTTAGATTCAAACGTTAAAATGCATGTGCGTGATAAAGCTGCTTGGGGAGTGTCATTGACCTGGGGAGTATTGGAATCGTTTAGATTGTCTCGACGCTCCTCTTGACCTAAAATACTCGAGGATCTAGAAAGGAGGACCCTCCTTTATCTAGCAGCCAAACCACCTGTCATGAATGAGAGGCTTTTTAAACACGTAGAAAACTATTACCCGTTCAGTTACTGGTCATTCCTTACAGTGTTTAACGTGGTCAACTGAGCCACATGCATATATCCAGCCCCTTAATAAAGGTTGGTCAGGGAAACGACGAAATTCGTCACGTGTTCATAAAAACTGTGAAGGTGTGCTCTAGAAAATCTATTGGTGCTTGGTGAAGTGTGGGTCCGGTGCACTGGGGGGTCAATGGTTAGTGTTCACTGATCAACCCATCTCAGACAATGCTTCTACATGCTCCAGCTCACCCAAGAGACACAGTCACTAATTGTTAATGCAGTATGCAATAAAATATAAATGAAAATTATTATATATTAAAATTGTGTGCATAGGTCTAGGTTAGGGTAATTCATTCATATTCATTCATTCATGAATTCATAATTCATTCATTTATTTCATTTCTCAATTACTTGTATTTGTAGTACATGAGTGAATCATCTAGAGAGGTGCGATTCGTACACAGGAAGAGAACTGAGCAGTGTTTGATAAAATCTTGAATGTAATCAGTTAGGTCATGCGTAAGGTGCTTGTCATTTATAAACAGGGTGTTTGGAGGCTGGACTAACGAGCAATTAGCAATTGTTTATGAGGACTGGCCTAATGGGCGGCAGATTTGTGAAGCATTCGGCCAGTATTATACTTGAGTCATAGAATGTCACTTGACTTTGCCATGATATTACATGGTCACAGGAATATAGATGTAGCTAGCTAACAGGAGTTAGAGGAGTCGAGCTGTAGTTGATGGGGGTCGGTCAGCAACCCGTCCTCATCAACAAAGGCCAAATGCTCTTTAACCCTACCGCCAAACCCTCTGTTTATGAATGAAAAACGGTTCACACACGACTCACAGCTGATGACGTTTGAACATTTCTCGAACCTCTGTTCGAGAGGTTGGCGACATCTGTTCGAATTCCAACTCTGTAAATGCTTTATCCGCGTACTACTAATAAAAATAATCGCCAACAGACCGTAAACAGCAAACCTACGTCAAAACATACATTGATTTTTAATTCAGAATAATGCTATTTTTTATATGAGAATAAACCTATTTTTAATACATATTACATTAAAATTGACGAATGCGTCTTGGGGTGTCGGCTGCCGCTTTAACGAGCCTGGCCTGAGGGCGGGTTGGGGTCAGTGGAGTCGAGCTGACGTTGGTCTGCGTAAAATTAGGAGACCATCAGGTGAGAGCGGTGTGAGTGTTGTTGCTCTGCTGCCTC
>WNGS01008507.1:3670915-3687771 GCA_020271785.1 Procambarus virginalis
GGGCAGTTACCGAGGGCCCATATGCTGCAATATTCTCATGAGAAATTTTCTTGGCAGAATGGATAACTACTCGACCTCTCGCTAGAAACGTCTGGGATTCAAATCCCTTCTCAAATTATATTATAATATAAATATTGTTTGCATCATTATCGAAGGTAATCCCGACCAAATTAAAGTCCGGACCATCGACCGTGAAGACTGCCAGGGTATCAGTGGATGAGTTAGAAGCAGTTGTGGATAACGACATTCAGACATATAGATAAGCTGTTGAAAGCACAGAGAGTTAACATGCCCCAAAAGACTGGAGTCCCTCCTCAGGACCTGGAGCCCCTCCCCAGGACTGGAGCCTCTCCCCAGGACCTGGAGTCCCTCCCCAGGACCTGGAGCCCCTCCCCAGGACCTGGAGCCCCTCTCCAGGACCTGGAGCCTCTCCCAGGACCTGGAGCCTCTCCCCAGGACCTGGAGCCTCTCCCCAGGACCTGGAGCCCCTCCCCAGGACCTGGAGCCTCTCCCCAGGACCTGGAGCCCCTCCCCAGGACCTGGAGCCTCTCCCCAGGACCTGGAGCCTCTCCCCAGGACCTGGAGCCCCTCCCCAGGACCTGGAGCCTCTCCCCAGGACCTGGAGCCCCTCCCCAGGACCTGGAGCCTCTCCCCAGGACCTGGAGCCCCTCCCCAGAACCTGGAGCCTCTCCCCAGGACCTGGAGCCCCTCCCCAGGACCTGGAGCCTCTCCCCAGGACCTGTAGCCTCTCCCCAGGACCTGGAGCCTCTCCCCAGGACCTGGAGCCCCTCCCCAGGACCTGGAGCCTCTCCCCAGGACCTGGAGCCACTCCCCAGGACCTGGAGCTCCTCCGCAGGACCTGGAGCCTCTCCCCAGGACCTGGAGCCCCTCGCCAGGACCTTGAGCCTCTCCCCAGGACCTGGAGCCCCTCCCCAGGACCTGGAGCCCCTCCCCAGGACCTGGAGCCCCTCCCCAGGACCTGGAGCCCCTCCCCAGGACCTGGAGCCCCTCCCCAGGACCTGGAGCCCCTCCCCAGGACCTGGAGCCTCTCTCCAGGACCTGGAGTCCCTCCCCAGGACCTGGAGCCTCTCCCCAGGACCTGGAGTCACCCCAGCAGACATAGAGGGAAGCACACGCAGGTAAGGTCTGCGACGTAGCGTCTCTTATTACCGGTCACGTGGCCAGCCCTGTGCTTGAACGGGCGGGGGAGGAGGGACGATGAACTGGACGGGGAGGCGTCAGGGGGTGTGGCTGGTGACGGGTCGTGTGGTGACTGGTGACGGGTCGTGTGGTGACTGGTGACGGGTCGTGTGGTGACTGGTGACGGGTCGTGTGGTGACTGGTGACGGGTCGTGTGGTGACTGGTGACGGGTCGTGTGGTGACTGGTGACTAGCCCATTTGCCGTATCCGGTTCATTTGTCTCCACCTTCCACTTGCGTCTTCTTGCCTACTTTCTCTCAATTTAAAGAGGTTGTCCTTATTCATCTTGTGAGTTCCACACAGTATCACTTGGACGGTAGAACGACAGTTTCGCTTCTTGCAAGGCCGTGTTCAATCCCCGACCGTCCAAGTGGTTGGGCACCATTCCTTCCCCCCCCCCCACCCCCTTCCCCGTCCCATCCCAAATCCTTATCCTAACCCCTTCAAAGTGCTATATAGGCCTAATGGCTTAGCGCTTTCTCCTGATTAGTATCTTCAGTACTATCTTCCCTTCCTCTCAGTATCTTGAATGTTGTTATCATGTCTCCTCTGCTTTGTATCTCCCCCTAAGGTTGTACTCCGTAAGGGTGCAGCATTCATAAGGGTATATTATAATATAGTATAAGGGTATATATAGCATGTATAACGGTATAGCATGTATAAGCATATAGCATGTATAAGGGTACAGTATGTATTATGAGGGAGGGAGCATGGGTGAACATGTGTGTAAGTGGGAGGGAGCATGGGTGAACATGTGTGTAAGTGGGAGGGAGCATGGGTGAACATGTGTGTAAGTGGGAGGGAGCATGGGTGAACATGTGTGTAAGTGGGAGGGAGCATGGGTGAACATGTGTGTAAGTGGGAGGGAGCATGGGTGAACATGTGTGTAAGTGGGAGGGAGCATGGGTGAACATGTGTGTAAGTGGGAGGGAGCATGGGTGAACATGTGTGTAAGTGGGAGGGAGCATGGGTAAACATGTGTGTAAGTGGGAGGGAGCATGGGTGAACATGTGTGTAAGTGGGAGGGAGCATGGGTGAACATGTGTGTAAGTGGGAGGGAGCATGGGTGAACATGTGTGTAAGTGGGAGGGAGCATGGGTGAACATGTGCGTAATCACGTGGCTGGCGTCCCGCTGTCACTGCCTAGTCGAGATCGTCGTACATGAGGCATGCGGCGGAATACACGTTCCGGTCAGCGCTGTCAGACGTACGAGCCTCTTCCTGAGGAAGCCATGTGCTCCTCCCGGTGACTGGAGGCACCCACCCCACTCCCTCCCCCGCCTTCTAATTTCCTTTCTCTTCAACNATGCTATGCCCAAGATAACCATCCAGGTGCCGGCGGGGAAGTGGTTCATATAGCTCAGGCTATCACTTCCTTATGTCCGGTCGTGATGGTCAAGCGGATTAAGGCGCCCTGTAGTTACCAGTTGCTTTGCTCCTGGGAGTATGGGTTCGAGTCACTTCTGGGGTGTGAGTTTTCAGTTGTATCTAGTCCTGGGGACCATTCAGGCTTGTTTGCATTTGTGTTCCTCACGTGTTGCCCCAAAAAATGAGGTGATTTGATAAAATGCTATGCCCAAGATAACCATCCAGGTGCCGGCGGGGAAGTGGTTCATATAGCTCAGGCTATCACTTCCTTATGTCCGGTCGTGATGGTCAAGCGGATTAAGGCGCCCTGTAGTTACCAGTTGCTTTGCTCCTGGGAGTATGGGTTCGAGTCACTTCTGGGGTGTGAGTTTTCAGTTGTATCTAGTCCTGGGGACCATTCAGGCTTGTTTGCATATATATATATATATATATATATATATATATATACTGTAATTACCTATCAGTAACTAGAGTTAGTAAGGTCTAACTTTTCATTTCCTAGCAGTATATTAGGGCTTCTTACTATATAGTTAAATAGGAAATCTTGATACAGTGAAAGTGAAATAAAACTCAAGTGTATTAATATTCATTCATATATTACAAAAAAAATTGGACAGTTACAGTGTTTGGGCAACAATAACAAATGATTTATACAAGTAAGAAAAGCAACTTTTTCTTCTATAAAAACAATAATATACAAATGATACAATATTCACCAAATAGGTATAATTTTAGTTTCTTTAAGAATTTAGTTACAGTATATGCTTTTAGAGACCATCTATCAGAATATTTTGTTATGGGTCAGCATTACTTTTCTGAGAAACTGTCAATGTCAAGTCTGTGACACTGGCAGCAAAACAGCATAAAATACATAATAGAGTGATCTTATATTTATATTGTTAAAATTAATATAAATCGTAAAAAAAAAAAGAGTACCAAAGATACTTTCAAATAGTATGAAAGTTTTGTCAAGTTGAGCATAACTTATCTTTTATACAATAACAAATCTAAATGTAAATGAATGAATGATAGACATGCAGATGTGGGACTGCTCTTCACCTCCTGAGCAGCAAAGATATTTTAACAATCTTATAATGTTTAATCATATACAGTACTGTATTCATGATACGTTCATTACACTATACAGTATATGTAGATTGAACAATATATTCATGAACAAAGTGCTACATAGCATGCCAGTTGTCTAATAAAGAATGTCTTGTGGACACAATAATGATGCAATCACAATAAATTTTACTTTATAGATTAACATATAAATCACATCTACAAAACAACTTTGCATAGTTGTTTATATAATAGTTCAAAAGTGAAGAATTTCTATTCTAATAAAAAAAAAATATTGGGATCATTCTGATTATAAGTTCCCCCACTAATGTTTTTATACTATGGAAACTATGAAAGGAAGCGGCAGGAGTCAGCACCAGAGAATCTTCACTTTTGTAGTGGCCATAACACAGATAATTGAGCTTTCATTATACCATTAGTCTAAACTATTACAAAACGCTTCTTTTGTGCTGGATATTTTCCTAAAGTGCAACAAACTGTAATGAAATACTTTCTATTTTACAAGCTGAATGGGAAAAACAGAGTAAGCATATAAGGTCAAGTAGCATCAGCATACTGGAAAGAACATGGACACATAATATAAAGAGAAAGAGTGAAAGATGCGGGTGGCCCGCCAGGCATGCGAAAGTGTTTACGTACTTATCATCATATATTGATACCCTGGGTAATGCAGTTACAAATACAGTACAGTACATGTTATCATCTGGTTTTTATATAAATAATGTAAATACTGTATGGTTATAATACATCTTGTATATGGATGTAATTGAATTAGTAGAATTTTTTCAAGCATCTAAGCTATCGTGTTTTTATTGCTTACTATCGATAAGGTTATATTGTACATTGCCAGTAGTCATGTGATTACACAATTTGGTGTTTTCCATAGGTCCCTGAGCCAATTATGGGCTTCCATAACCTTTTCCACTGCCACCCACTGGATAGGTATGTGGTGCATAATAAATGAACTAAAATAACCCACTTGTGTTTGAATGTACTGCATTTCTTGATGACATAACCAGACAGAATAGCAGCAAAGGAGTGGGTTGAAAGACATTTCCTGTGAGTTGTGCCAGGAACAGATCTACATGCAATATAGGTGTACTGTACATATTACAGTGTAGGCCTATATGCAGTACTGTACTGAATCACTGTTTATTTAAATTATATGTATATATTGAATTATTCTACACATTGCGTAAACTAAAGTGAAACAGCACACATATAAACCATCTAACACGATCATCACAGAAACATAAAACTATTTGATTGCAATATAAAATATATTAGAAGCTATTTTATAACTGATCACAAGACTTTATCTTGAAAAATTTGAGTTAATCTAAGTTAAGAAAAATCTCAGATGCAATATTTAACAAACCTATTTTTACACAGTACAAAATGTGTTACTAGTTGTATACGGGTGTCATTACTGTATAAAACACTACTGTATTTATACAAATTTTAAAAAATGAGCTATCATGTAATTTTGCAGGAAGTTCATCAATATACTGGTTGAAAGTATACATCTATATTGACATGTAAGATAAATGAAGAGTATCTGACTTCCTATATAAACCTTGTCACTACTAGGAAACAGATGATACACTCTGTGCTGCCTTTATTTGTGGCAATTGTCAATAAAACTATAATAAAGTTCAATTTCTTGCAAGTGAAATTTCACATATTTAAAAAAAAATTTGCTTTAAATTACCAACATAATGATATGATTGATTAGTGTATAACTGTTCATATGTGTTACAAATTTCTAATTCATTGTTCAAAGGTCTTAAGTACAGTACATACTGTATATTGTACTACATTTTCCTCAGTACATACTGTATATTGTACTGCATTTTCCTCAATCTGGTAATACTGAATTTTATACAAAAAACTTTGTCATAAATTTCTCTTACCATGTTAAAATCATTCAGCAACATTTTAAATTTGTAATAAATGCATAACATTTTGTCACATATTTGTAAGGCAAAAATCCCACAAGACAAAAGCATCAATAAGGTGGACCATTATGAAATATGAGAATGATATGTACAACATTATGAAAACTTGGTATGTACAACAATTGTTTACAATTTAGATGATCTTATCAATCATCTTGAATGTATTTTAGGAGAACTAATACTTGAAATTAGTTTTTTTTAAGAAAAAGAGCTGGTGTAAGAATGTGGTATGAATGAGAGGGAGGTAAGGGAATAAAACATGGAGCCGGTAAAATAAAATACACTGAGGTGATACGAAAGTGTTAGTAGAATGACTGCAAAATATTTTACAAGTGTGTACAAGGAAAAAAATAAAATGATCATCTGGTAGAAGAAGATAAACAGTATCTTAGAAGTGAAGATTGGAACAATATATGAATGACAGGGTGGGAGTTGCAGTTGGAGAACTTGAAAGAGTGAAAGGTTTGTTTGATTATAAAGCCCCTGGTTAAAACTTCTACTATGGCCTTGGAGGCTACCAGGAGAGAGTAAGGCATGGGGCTATAGATTGATATATAAAATTATACACAACTGTTTTATCATTATATTGCAATAAGTTCCAAATTTAATTGTAATATTAAGCAAAGACAGACATTTTTAAATTAGGTTCATGTTGTCATTACGGTACTGTTAAATACTAAATTAATGTATTAATGTAGGAAATTAGCTTAAAGCTAAATCAATTATATACTACTTAATAAAGAGGACAGAACTAGTCTTTATACAATAAACAGGCTCTTGACAATTTGGCCCTATTTTCATATCATAAAAGTAATTTCATATACATACAGCATCAACAAACTTGTTCAGAATAATAATGCAATACATACATAACTGATTAACTTTACAGAGAATAAGTCATAATAACATGGCTGAAAAAAATAACCCAACCTCCACATAAAAAGAAAGGAAAGCGGCAACATTTTGGCCCATCCTTCTCTGCTTGCTTTGTTTACTTTCAACCTTCATGCAGGAAGCTGCATTTAGATGTTTTTTAAACTTTACTTTTTCCATTTACACCTCGCCTCTTCTCCCTCCTTACCTACTCACTGGTTTTATGATGGCTTCTTTTCCTGTACATCTCGGACATACATACATCTGTATATGTATGGCTTGATATAGGTCCAGGTCAGGCATAAATGTCATCACTTTTTTTTCATACGTGTGGGTTGCGTTATTTTGTTAACTTTGATATGACCCTTACTGAAAACTCTTAGATGACTTCATAAAAACTCAATTTCTTATTACAAAAAAATGAATATTTGTTAGTACACTACTGTATTATGAACATACATTTGTAAATATTCTTCAGTGGGATATAAGAGAATCTTTATATTGAATGCAAATTTGTCAATAAATACACAGTAATTTACTTAATCAGTTTAAAAATATGAATGACTTAATAATTTTAGGTCATTTGTTTTCAGTATTATACTGTATTAAGAAATTATAGGTTTCATGGACTACATTCATAAATGGTAACATTTCCATATTGAAGATAAAAAATAAAAAAAAATACTAGGCATGATTAAAAGCATGGTTACCTTCTCTCAAATGGATTAATTAAAAAATACATGAAATCTTGCACCTACGGTGTTGTACACATGCTCCCTTCCAACCATTGAGGAACTACAGAACATAACAGTTTACTGCTTCATAAAATAACACAAGGTCTCTTGGCAGTACAACAGCCATTTAGATGATAACCTTCCAATCCTTAGTAGAATTAATAAATAACTGAAAATGAGAAACTGCTACCTGTTGCATTACAAATTTAAATAAAATTAGTAGTGCACAACCCTTCATATCTGCTTAAGTATTCCTATCAAAATACAATGTTTTTATTAACATTTAAATAATTTTCCCTAAGAGGAACTAATAAAAATATGTAAAGATCTGAAGAAATGTGCAAGACATCTTGGAAATATTTTCAATACAAAATAGTAGCACACATTTAGCACCAGAGATAGACCTTTCTACACCTTATGCAATGTTAAACATGATCACAGACACAGCAGAATGTACAATACAGGTGTTAAATCTTACATAATAATGATCAGTTTTATGTACAGGGATTGGTAGTTTCGTTGATTGACCCCAAGCAAAATTTGTCTATATACAATTGACCATTGCAATGGGAATAATATTGATAAAGACGCACAAGAGGACTCGTAGTTTGGCAGTAACACACCTTATTGTGTGCCGCTTTGTTCTGAAGCTATGTTAGCCACACTAAACGTGGTTAACTCTTTTTACTATGAAAGATTTTTATTTACATTGCACTGAATACAATGGCATGATGTATGATCAAAAGGTATATAATATTAATATACTGTATATTGTTATATACTTTGTATAAATTTTAGAACAAGGAGCTATAAGGAAAACTTCACTGCATGCAAATCTTTGAATCTCAGGTAATATTGACTTATAATTTACATATGAATTTGTTTACAAAATTTAAAACACTTAGTATGAATAATGAAAACAGTAATTTTGTTTAATATAAGTGTTGTTTTCTTTGAAAAATACCATTGAAATGTTGATAAATACTGATTCAAATACATGTTCACTCGCTCATTTATGATAGCTTGATCGTACCAAACATGTTCTTTATATACTTTATATAGGAAATTCAAATGTAACTAAAAAAAATCCAGTTCTGATGAAAATATCTATAAAAAAATGATGTTAAATCATTATTCTTCATGTTTTTCAACAAATTACAGTGGAACCTGGTACTCAATGTTTAAATCCTAAAGACCAAGAAGGATGTGTATTGCTGTGTCCATTGCATTCATAAGATGAGCTTAAGGTACACAATTAGACATATCACAATGAAAGTAAAACTCTCAAGTGTTTTCTATCATTCAAGATTCACACAACAAATCTGGTTAAGACAACCAATGGCAATTATGTCAAGATGACACGAATACTGCCATGCCACATAAGCAGTCTTACAGAAAACTCGATAACTTTCTGAACAACTTTATTAAATGACAACTGTAGACTACTGTACTTGGTAATAAGCAATTGGTAATCATTTATTGTATTACATTCTCTATATTCATAATGATCTTGAAAATGTCAGACTAATGCCCAGAGTTTGGAAAAATGTTTGGTGGGGACAAATTCTCCTCTTCTGATAACTCGATATCAGAAAAGGATGCAGTGTCAGATGAGCTTGAAACAGTAGGTGATGGTGGCGATGTTGATGACACATTACTATGAGATGATATGCTATCATTAGACATATCATTTGATAGGGTCAAAGAAGTCGAATTCATGTTCACATCAGCAGGGTGGGTGGAGACTGACATGATGCGCTGTGAGCCTGGGACAACAACCTGCAACACAAATCACCTAATAATTTTTTATTTGAAAACTTCCTTCAGAATTGCTCGAACTGTCCCAAAAATGTTATAAACATCTTGTTTTTTCATATTGGAAGTTTATAAATTCCTTTATACAGTGGTACCTCCATTTTTTAATTTAATCCATTCCCAAAGATGGTTCGAAAACCGAAACAAATTTTCCCGTAAGAAATAATGTAAATTGAATTAATCCATTCCACACCCCTAAAGATATTAACTTAAAAATACATTTTACACATACTACTACTAATATTTTGTACTACAACATGTACAAGTACATCTTACCTTTATTGAGGACTCTTGTTGGCGTATGGTAGACAGCGAGGAAAGGAGGAGAAGAGGTGTTAGTGTTTGGATGGGAATCCCCTTCCATTTAACAGCAGTGATGGCATTTCTGGGGTATGTTTGTTTTACAGGTATATCACTAGGACCTGGTTGTGGCTCACTGCTTGCTTGTCTTACTAAGAATCTGTCTATAGACACTTGTTTTTCCCTTCATTTTAACACTTGTCTGTAGTGAGACATCACATTGTTTCACTATGAATGATCTCTTGTTTTTTCTGTCATCATCCTCACAACTATTTTCTTAGGTTGTGAGTAGATTCACAGGTTCAACCTAAGAAAATAGTTGTGAGTAAAGGGAGTATAGGATGTCCCTTCCTCATTAAGAAAATGTGTGCTGTATGGAAAGAACTGCAAAGTTTTGCTGAAAAACTCGCCCAAATAAAGCTATAGCAGGCCGTTGCTATACCATTGCATTAACCTTTTTAATGACAATGTAATGTCTTACTACAGACAAGTGCAAAAATGTAGGGAAAAACATGTGTCTTTAGACAGATTCTTAGTAAGACAAGCAAACAGTGAGCCACAACCAGGTCCTAATGTTATGCCTGCAAAACAGAGGAGTACCCCAGAAATGGCATCACTGCCTGATGTTATAATGAAAGGGGACTTCCCTTCCAAAAACTAACATCTCTCCTCCTCTTCCCCTCCTCACCATCTTCCATACGCTAACAAGTGTCCTCAATAAAGATAAGGTAACTAAGGTAACTAAGGTAACTATATAGTAAAAATAATGAGTAGTACGTATTCTGTTTAAAATGTATTTTTAAGTTAATATTTTTGGGTGTTTGGGATGTATTATTTCAATTTACATTATTTCTTATGGGAAAATTTTTTGTGTACAACCTGTCTCTTGGAACAAATTAAATTTGTAAACCAAGGGTCCACTGTACAAGCTTCCTGTTATTGACAACAGGAATTATATATCTAATTTATCACTTTATCTATGTTAAATAGTTTGTAATTATCCACTGTAAAAGTATGAATGTATTTACATCAAATTTTAAAAAACGGGCTCACCATAGCCCGTGCTACTTGGAATTTTGTTCCAGGTAGCGAATCTTTAACAACAACAACAACATCAAATTTTGTACACAATCCACTCTACTTGTGAAAAAATTGCCATTCTGAACAGGTATTTCAACCCTATTAATCATAAAATTTTAAACTTTTACATTCTTTCTGTACTGTAAATGATTTGACTACAAATTTAAGTTGTCTCAACTCTTTAAGGTATCTTGACAGATTTGATAATTATCAAGATTTTTCATTATACAGTATGTACAGTACAGGAATTGACATATATGAAATCACACATACCTCATACAACTGAACGCCAGAGTGAATATTATCAAGTATATGTCTGTTTTCTGGATTTGAGAGAACGGACAAAACAAATGATCTTGTTTCCTTTTGTAGATTCTCAATTTCTCGTTGTAGTTCTTGATTTTTACGTAACAATTCTGCAGTCTTCATAGTAATATCCAACAAACCAGACTGTCTCAAAGCCTGTTGGGGAAGGAATGAAGAATATGAGACAGACAGGCATACATAAAATATTAGTTATTGAATGAGCCTCTGACACTAGTAAATAGATTGAGCAAAGACAATCAACACAAAGATGGCTCTATACCTGATCTTTTTTTATGGTGTGTGTGACTTTAAACTTTCAAGTGACATGACATAAATTCTAATCTATCACACAACATATTTGCACTGAAACAATGGTAAGTAAAATAATGTGCAAACCTCAGCTGTTCTCATGAACCGTCTTCGTCTCGAGGCACAGGATTCCTTAATGCTGGTTGTGGTTTCAGTATCTGTATCTGGTAACACACGCCTCCCTAAGCACATTCTTTTTGCTATTTCGTCTTGCTCTGAGTCAGAGCTGGAATCTGATAATGGAGCATGGGCAGTTTTCCTTTTTTCTGGGCTTCTGGAATCCTGAGGTATCTCAGGGTTATGTGGAGATGGGCAGTTTGGGAACAGCTCGGAAAAATGCCTCTTGATGCCATGCTGCAAAGAAATTGTAGATAGTTGGGAAACGTACAAGAAAAAATTACAGTATATGCAATGGACATTGTAAAATATTTTAGGAGCTATTGCAAACAAACTTCTTAGATACACTATATTTAATATGGATAGTAATATCTACATACATTTTAACTAGCACACTATGCTAATTAAGTGTGCTAGTTAATGCAGTGTGGTGCATTAAAACTAACATGACTGCTAATACAGTACTGTATCTCAGTTATTTTCTAATTAGCCTTATGTATTTTTCTAACCATTTTTGAGGATACAGAAACCAATGAATTATGACTTGTTTCTAGGCTAGGATAATAGCTCAAACTGCCACAGCTCATCTAATACCTTGCGATAACACTATGTACTATACTGTACATGTATTTGAAATTATTTACTCTGGCTTGATATAGGAGTTATAGTTACAAGAGAGAGCAAGAGGCCAACTTTGTTTAGTAATGAGTCAACTACAAGGTACCAGCCCCAGCTGTGTTTTGTGGTAAGAGCGAAAATGAGAAGTGCTGACTTGTGTCCAAGGCCACCTGCATATTAGGGGACTTACCTATCAGTGTTTATGAGCGAGTGAATTTTAGCTTTTTATGCCCCGCCTACTAGCCTTGTTGTATCTATAGTATTGCATTATAATTTAACTATTCTGACATTCAAATGCATTGTCGAGTCTGGTCTTAAAGTTGTGGATGGAAAATAGAGAACCACACAGAGGGACAGAAACATGGAGAGCTAAACTATTAGATGTGGTGACATGAAACTTTCTATGCCAACATGTCAAGGGGCCCACAAGAATGAGAGGAATTGATGACCCAGCAAGACTTGATCTGATATTCACCCTGAACGAAGTCAAAGCAGAACCCCCATAGGCATGAGTGACCACAGTGTCCTAACATTTGAGTATCTGATGGAAGTAGGATTAACCCATCCAAGGAATGGACCAAAAAGTAATAGGCTGGAATACTGAGGAGGAACTATGATGAGATTAGAAAATTTCTAACAGGGATACCATGGGAGACAGAATTCGGTGGAAAGTCTGTACAAAGCATGATGGACTACATCACCAAGAAGTGTCATAAGGCAGAAAAAGTAGGTTTATCGCAGCCCAGAAAGAAAAAAAGAAAAAAGTAAATGGGGAATCCGTGGTTCACTCAGGCACGTAAGGAAACAAGGCAGCTAAGCCCAAGGACATGGAGAAACTACAGAAATATCAGGACACCAGAAAGCAGAGAGAGATACAAGAGGCCAGAAATGGGTACCTCAGTGTGAGGAGAAAAGCAGAGAGGCAGTTTGAAAGTGACATAGCAAATAAAGCCAAGACCCAACCAAAACTGCTATACAGTCACATCAGGACGGAAAACAACAGTGAAAGAACAGGCGATGAAACTAAAAAAGGGAGAGGATGGTATGGGTACCAGAGAATGGCAAAAAAAAGGTGTGTGAAGAACTCAACAAGAGATTCCAGGAGGTCTTCATAATAGAGCAAAAGGATGTACTCACCTAATTGTGCTTGTGGGAGTTGAGCTTTGGCTCTTTGGTCCTGCCTCTACTGAATTCCCTGAACTAAGAAGTGACAATAAACCAAGCAGACTTGGAAAATATTAAAATGACCAGAGATGAGAGTATGAGGTATCTGCTTGATCTAGAACTAAGGCTGTTGGACCTGATGGAATCTCACCATAAATGATAAAAGAGGGGGCAGAAGCACTTTGCATGCTACTATCTTTAGTCTACAACAAGTCACTGGAAACATGAGACCTACCAGAGAGTTGGAAGACAGCTAATGTAGTCCCAATCCACAAAAAGGGGGGGGATAGGCAGGAGGCCCTAAACTACAGGCTGGTGTCCTTAACTTGTATACCATACAGGGTGATGGAAAAGATCACGAGAAAAAGCCTGGTAGTACATCTGGAGAGAAGGGACTTTGTAACACGTCACCAGCATGGGTTCACGGAAGGCAAGTCGTGTCTCACAGGTTTAATATAATTCTATGACCAAGCAACAAGCATTAAGCAAGAAAGAGAAGGGTGGGCAGGGCATTTTCTAGGACTCAGAAAGCTTTCGACACACTACCCCATACGATACTGTTGTGTAAGCTGGAAGGGAAGGGAACTATCAGGAGAGAGTGACAAGCTATTACGACTAGCACTGGGAAGGGGTCTGGATAACGAACTGGAATGGGATGGGGGGGGAGGAATGGTGCCCAACCACTTGGACTGTCGGGGATTGAACGTCGACCTGCATGACGCTCTACCGTCGCTCTACCGTCCACCCCAAGTGGTTGGATGCTCCAAAGAGTCGCGGTAGTAGAGTCGGGTTCGTGCTCGACACACAATTCGAGAATTTCGGGTTTGAATTCCGTGTGGGACAGAAATGGTTAGGCAAAATTCATCTCGCCTAATGCCGCTGTTCACCTAGTTTTGAGTAAGTATTCAGGAGTTAGTCAGCTTGTTGTGGGGTTGCATCCTGGGCAGGGTCAGTAATTCGACCTGAGGGGGTGGGTCGGCGGGGGGACCTTAATTTAAACCAAACGTTTTTTAATACACTCTGACTTCCTGTCCCCCGACACAATGAATTAATTAATAAGGGAGTACCTAAACAACAAGAAGCAGAGAACTACTGCAAGGGGGTGAGCTGAGACCTCAGACTGACCTGATGTCACCATCGGATTCTGTACTCGGACCTATCCTGTTTCTGATATAAGTGAATGATTTTCCAGAAGGTATAGATTCATTCCTCTCAGTGTTTGCTGATGATGTTTAAATTATAAGAAGGAGTAAGACAGAGACCAGCAAGAGGCTACAAGATGATCTGAACAGACTAAAGGAATGGTCCAACAAATGACTGCTAGAGTTTAACTCAAGTAAGTGCAAAGTGATGAAGATAGGCGTAGTGAGCAGGCCAAAAACAAGGTACCAGCTGGGAGAGGAAATCCTTCAAGAGTCAGGGCGAGAGAAAGATCTGGGGGATTGATATCACACCAAACCTGTCCCCTGAAGCCCACATAAAAAGGATAACATCGGCGGCGTATGCAAGGCTGGTGAACATTAGAATTGCCTTCAGAAACTTGTGTAAGGAATCATTCAGAACCTTGTATACCTCATATATCAGATCAATACTGGAATATACGGCTCCAGTGTGGAGTCCACTCTATAGTCAAACACAAAACGAAATTAGAAAATGTTCAGAGGTATGCCACCAGGTTTGTCTCCTCGCTGAGAGGAATGAGCTATGAGGAAAGATTACTGGAGCTGAACTTCACGACACTGGAAGACAGACGAATTAAGGGGTAGGGGCGGGGCACACAGGAGGTACTGGGCGCTCTTGCCACCTTCCACGAGACCTACAAGTGGATGGATCGCGTGTAATTTGCTTCAGAACCAAGCACTGTTATTTTAGGAGTAACCAAGCGCTTCACGATACACACACACAGGGTTCATGCAACAAGTGAGTGTAAGTGCTGGTGGCGGGTGGGATTACCTTGCTGGCGACGGGGTGGACGTCACACAGGCTGGTGGAGTATACATCGACTGTTTCATGTACTCCCCACACCCATCCTGGAGGCCTGGGGCAGCTTGGTCATCACCTCCTCCCTCGCCTCTATCAGTAGTCGGGCCTCTTTTAGCCTGGTGAATCTTCCCAAGGTGCTTGTCACTCACCAATTAATCGAATTTGTCATTGTAGCATGTAATAGTCATAATGATAATAATTCTTCTTATTCATACACAGCCTCCATATTTATTTTCACTATAATTGCTAAGGTAAGTCGGTATGTAGAAATTTGATTTTCTACAATATATTAGAATAATATAGCTAGTTTACCATTGACTTTATTCAACAAGTGATCACTGTCAAAAATATTTTCTTTTAAAAGTTTTATTACGTATATTTTATATATGTTTTTAAAGGCAAGAATTATTTGCATCACTGTTGATTAGATACAATATTCGCTGGCAAGTAACCTCTCTAACAACATCCTCGGGAGATGCTGTCTGCAGACTGACACTCCCCCACGGCCGACCCGGACCCCACTGATCAGCCTGGCAGCACCATGGGACAACTTTGTACTGCACCAAGATTATATATTTTTATTTAAAGTCAGGTGGCTGTCGCAGGTGCCAAAGCTTATTCCTGAAAGATGCGAAAGGTTGCTCAGTTTAGAACATTATTAGGAACCCCATCCGATCATGTGAGTGGTAGTGGACGCCATTCCCATCATGTGAGTGGTAGTGGATCCTTAATATATTATGAGTGCTCGCGGTCATTTTGTCCTAGGTAGAATCACTTGGTGAATCAGATACCTTTGATCACGATCGCCTTATGCGTTTTGGTTGTCGTATAGGTCCTCTATGACTACTCTACGCGCCTTCTGGAACATCCTGAAGTTTGATGGTTGCTTACAGAGTCTCCCGGCTTCGGCGCTTCTTTTGATAATTACTTACTATCTTAAGAGTGATAGTGGCACACTAACCAGTCCCTGGAGTGGTATTTGATACCTTACCCATCCCTGGAGCGGTAGTGAAAAAAGTTGACAGCAGGATAAATATAAAAACGAACATCCAACAAAGCAAGTTGCACAAAACCATCCTCAAAATGAGAGTACTTATACGACTATTGACCGCACTACAAAACTGGACTGTTGTAACCAAAGGGTCATGTTTTGAACTATTTGAATATTCCAAATGGCAGGCCAAAATTCTTAAACTGTAACTATACCACATGACTTCTGTTTTAGGCTAACTAAGCACATCTTAGCCTAATACATGATATTTTCTTAGTCCAATATATCATAATTATAATTTGCCTTCCTGCACCCAAGAGCCATCCAGTGGACGGTGGTGGGAAGGTGCCACGACGATCAGAGACAATACATTAAGCAAACATGAACGCACTTCCTGACAAATGTAATTATTGAAGTTGTTAATGAAGAAAAACCGTAGAAGCCGTGATGAGGATTCGAACCAATGCGGTGTTACATGTAATTTAATAATCCACACTATTTCATTATACTTCTCTTGCCATAATGAATATTTTCGATAATCAACAGGAAAATATTTTTTAATTTTTATTTTATTAGTTTAATAGATGAGGTATCCGGCGGTGCCCGGGTTGGCCCTGTGTCCAGCCTCGCCAAACACACCTCCAAGGTCACCCCCGACACTACCCACTCCCATCTTCACCCACACACACACAATCCTCTAACAATCTACTTCCAACATGCCACCTCTCTGTCACCCCTCTCCTCTCCCCCCCCTTCCCCATTTCGCCTCATCACTGTAAACATCCTCCCCATCTCCCTCTCCATCCACACACAACGCTCTCTGCGTACTTCCTCCTACCCTATCCACTGTAAACCTTTTCACTAGACGCCTATCGATATCACTGTAATGCAAAGGTAGTGAACAGAACGAACTCTGTCATCTGAACATTTCTTTTGCATGTCAGTACACTTAT
>WNGS01008507.1:3697275-3722194 GCA_020271785.1 Procambarus virginalis
TTACGGTCAGAATAAAACATCCACTAGACAGTGTGACATTGTAATTGCCAGAATTAGGTTGGGATATCAATATCTTTGGCAGGTGGCTGCTGTTAATGAATCCCCCAATGGTGAACATTCCAATTGTAAACTATGTGAACAAGAGCTGGGACACACTCTCCAACACTACACCTATATTATACCCAACACTATTGTGATTGCCCTGTTATAAGTGACTTCAGACCAAATGGTATGAGTACTTTCAGCTCTCTCTGTAATTAGATACTTTGAGTTCTGTAATTTCTTCATACACTAAGGCATATTGGAAGATATTCTTGTGCTGTAACCAGATTTTGCTAGTGGAGGCTAATAGATCAGTCTTGCATTTCATGTTCTCTCCTGATTTTAAGTTTCTCAATATAAAAACAGAGTTGATCTGTTTTTATATTGAGGCCGGTATTTTCTCTGCTGATTCCATGTATGACTAACCACCCTGTGAGATGGGAATATAAGAAAAATTTACTGCTAGTTTTTGATCTACACTGTGTAACCTTTCATGTAGAATAGGGTAGCAGCACATTGCTGTGTATAACTAAACTTGTTAATAAAAAAAACAACCACGTGCAATTGTAATTTTATGCCCTGCTACATGTAACATTTTTAAATATAGAATCCCTCTAAACTTATATAATTTAATCTACTAAAAATCTTACGAATTCGGGCACAAAACGGTATACACCAGTTTACGTTTATATTTTATTTTCTTTGATAAATACATATTTTCTTTCTTATGTTTTTAAAGGGGGGACTTCATTAAATTATTGCAACCTCCAACGCTAAAGCTAATTTTTATTTATTGTTTATTTTTATATACAAAAGTTCTTACATTCTTGTAAAGCCACTAGCATGCATAGCGTTTCGAGCCGATCCTTAATATTAATTTTCCCTGGAATACGACCCGCCAAATCGTTTATTTTGGTTTTCCATTGTCGGAAACCGGACATGAAGCCTGATAGGCTTATCGAGGCCCTTCCTAGCATATCGAGGTATCTTACAGGTATCTATTTACTGATAGGCGAACAGAGACATCAAATATCACTTTTTGCTGATGTCGTAATTATGTGAGTTAAAATTCTATCACCATGTGCCTATCATCACATTTTGGATTCAATACTGAATATTTTTTTCCTTCTTTGTTCAGCTTGAGGACCTGTTAAAAACGCTATGCGTGTTAGAACAGACATCAACAAACTTTGCAGCCACTGCCATGTGGCAAAAACATTCGAACACTACCTCCTTCACGGTTGTCCACATCATAGTGCCAGAGTAAACTTCCAACAACTACTTATCGTCCTTAAAATACCTTTTACTATCGAACATATAAGAGAAGGTCAACTCTTTTTACATGTAAAATATCAGATAGTCAAAGCCCTGGCTAAAATATCTCTAGTCGACCAACAAATTTGGCCACATTTGACTTGTGCATATTACCTGGCGCCACCCACACACCAAAAAAAAACCCCACACTAAACCAATGCCTCGCCACACGAGCACCTGGCGTCATAGACACAACATTCCGCCATATAGTGCGGCAAGTCTCCCTCTGACACACACCTCTTTTTTTTCGTTTTAGTCGCCGCTCCTCTATCTACAACACAAGATAACACTCCTTAAACCTTGTTATTCTCACCACTGACACGCCACGGTGATCCGTCTCCCAACATAAGTACTCCCTCAGTTTTATCTTGAAGATAAACCCTTCATGCAAGCTGCACGAACCTTCAAGACGAAGATGCGTGTTAGCGGCTTTGCAAGAATGTACCTGCTAGTCACCAACGTGTGTATTCTCCCATCCCGTTGTACCTTCGTGTATATAATACTGAATAAGATAGAGGTTGTTGATCCGGATATTTTCTTCGGAAGATCATAATGTAACACAAATAATGATCAACGGTTTCAAGCTCAACAAGCCACAATGTAGGACTGAGAACAGATGCTTTTTTCACCAACAGGGTGAAATATAATCCATGGAATATATATATATATATATATATATATATATTTCATTGAATATGACCGCATATTCTGTATTTACTATCTTCTGATTTAGGGCTTCTATCCCTCTAACTATTTTCTTAGCATCAGGGCTTAGCTGGAATAGGAGTTCTCCAAAACTCATTTTCGTAATTTCTGGGTGAAGAAAAGATGTGGATTACTAATCCACATCTTTTCTTCACCCAGAAATTACGAAAATGAGTTTTGGAGAACTCCTATTCCAGCTAAGCCCTGATGCTAAGAAAATAGTTAGAGGGATAGAAGCCCTAAATCAGAAGATAGTAAATACAGAATATGCGGTCATATTCAATGAAACATGTTTAAAAGAAAACCTGCTGCCAGTATACACCAATATATATATATATATATATATATATATATATATATATATATATATATATATATATATATATATATATATATATATATTATATATATATATATATATACTATATATATATCTATATATATATACTATATATATACTATATATACTATATATATATACATAATATAATATATATATATAATCATGTTTAAATGTATGTATGACTCAGTAGTTCAGTTGGGTTCTTTTCTAGACTGACGATCAGGAATTCCGAGTTCGAATCCCGAGCAGGACAGAAATAATTGAGACCTTGTATGGACCTCGATATAAGCCTAACATGCATATATATGCACTGGCTACCTATCCCCGGACACAATTAATTATTTATGAATAAATAAATTAATAAATCGCCTCTGTCCTGCCGCAGGAATCGAATCTGGGACCATTGGGGTGTGTGTGACCTGACTATGCTGGCCTCGGAGACTAAAGTAAGTTAAGAACCACTTTAAGTAAAGTTAAGTAAAAGATCCTTTTTACTCTTGAAAATAGTGAATCTATCATGTAGCATAACACCAACGAGCATGAAAACGGTCTAGCTACAGCAGCTCGCCTGAGACACCACATTGAGAATTCTCCAAGAGTCAGTTTCTCAACATTGCTAGCAGTGTTGACAAACTGTCTGGTACACTAAGATGGGAGCTGTGTTCTTGCCGCTCCCTACAACCTTGGTTAGAGAACGTCCACTCTGTGACAAAGTTTAAATCAAAGCAAAGGAATATACATACCAATTAACTCACCTTGTATCCTAAAAACTATAATATGTGTTCCACACTGAAAGGAAAACATGAAGATCAGCCATGCACCTCGTAGTGGAACTCTACATGCGAGTCACATAGTGGAGCACTACATATGAGTCACATAGTGGAGCACTACATGTATGTGAGTCACATAGTGGAGCACTACATATGAGTCACATAGTCGAGCACTACATGTATGTGATTCACACAGAGGAGCCCTACATGTGAGTCACTCCATAAAATGATTTATTCTCAATTCAGTTGTTATATTCTCTTCCATATAATGCATATGTCCCTGAGAATAGCCTCAACTGTCTCCAACATTTGAGAGCATTTATATCCTAAAAACATCTTTTAACTTTAATTGATCCGTAATTCTTTAATTTCGCTAAATGTCCTCATTCTTTCGTTCTTGCGCACTCAAGGAGACTCCTTAGTTCATTGTCCCTAATATACACCAAGCGTCACTCAAGGACAAGGCCAGTCGTGGCCTCAACTCTTATCATGCAATATATTTGACAATATTTATATTATTCAAAAAGCACCTGTTTCATATTCCCAGTAATATTTGTATTCCAGGCTGAGCTGTATTTGAACCTCAGTGATTGATTGACTTTTCTGAGCATATAAAGTTAGGTTTTTCTGAACATTTATGTCTGTATCTTACCAGACATAAACAGTGATTCAGTTTCTCTTCTAACTCATATCATGCAGCTTTCTCGCCACTTCTACTTGTTTGATTAGTTCTTATTTGGCTTTTTACTTGTTTCATTGTTACCATGCATTTCATGTATATTTCCTCTATCTTTGTATCACTTCGTCAGATTATCAATCACGTCAACATGGGGTGGACGGTAATAACATTGTAAACTCTTGTCGCCTCTTCCTCTGTCTGGTATACAGTTTGGTCCACAAATCCGCCTCTCCTCGAGAGGGTGGCTTTCTCTCTAATAATTAGTATGATATACAATGCTCTGGGCTAGGAATCTCGCTTGCTTTATCAAAGTTTTCCCCTGCCAAGGGCGAGGCTATCTGCGCGGTATACTACGGGCTCACCATAGCCCGTGCTACTTGGGACTTTATGTTCCAGGTAGCGAATCTTAAACAACAACAACAGGTCACCCATTCAGTGCTGACCTTAACGTGAGCATGTGATGCGACACCTTCCGTTGCGTCACGTAGAGCAGCACATAGTATGTCATAGGGTGCATGACAGGCAAATTAAATTTTATGTGCTAGCAGACCGGAAATGTAATTATTTAGCATAAAGACCATTGGGGTAATTGAACCATTATGTGACATCGAAAGCTTTGTGCCAGTCACCCACAGGATAGTAATAATAAGTAATTGTATTAGGGGACAGGAAGCCAGAGTGTATTCATACACGTTAGCCGTTTATCGAGCCCCCCCCCCCCCAAGGTCGAATTACTGACCCCGCCCAGGATGCAACACTGCATTAACTAGCTGACTAACTCCTGATTACCTATTTACTGCTAGGTGAACAGAAGCATTAGGTGAAAGGAAGTGTGCCCAGCCATTTCTGTCCCGCCTGGGATTCGAACCCGGAATTCTCGATTGTGCGTCGAGATGAGATAAAATTGGGTTCATTCCCATCTTAAATTAAACAAATTAAAATATTTAAAACACATAAAATATTTGTGTTGCAGCCTCTTGAGGTGACGATGATGTTAGTTTGGTAAACCGTGGACAGACTGTTGGCAACAATGTAAATAGCTCATCAAGGCTGTAACTTAGTTAAATGAACTTTGGGGTATAGTCCCTGAGCCCATTACGTGTCCCTATAACCTTTCACCGCTAAACGAGACAAAAAATCAAGAAGCAGGAACACACTCGGGCAACAGTAACATAATGGAAGGTCATTAAACTTGACCTTATCTTACGTCTCAGCTTTTTACCCCATTCTCGACTTTATGTTTCCCCCTCTCCTATCCCCCACTCACTTCTAGCCCCTTTTATTTTATTATTATTATTTTCTACCACAGACGTGGCCACACATTTACAATGCTAACCAGCATATATACATTTTCTTATGTCCTCCATGGACAGGGTTAGAGATGTGTTAAACATAGAGTTCAGGGGTTCATTGAACAATCAACCACAGAAGGTGATTCGGTGCTTTTAAAATGCTAAGCTAACCTACATACGTAAATACTGGTCCCTAATCTAACCTGGCCCCTTCTGGCCCCTAACAGACCACTTGGTCCTTAACAGCTCCCTAGTTTCACGACACTTGGGTCGGTCCTGGACCATTATCAGCCTTGCCACTTCTCCCTTACAACCGTCTGGGGATAGCGACAACCGGCGCAGTCTTCTGCTGGCCTTTGAAACCTTTATTATTTATCGAGATTTATATCCTCTGTTCACGCATTCTAGTACTCACACATTACAGTCACAAACACTACATTCTCAAGTCCTGTAACTCAGCAAAATGTAATTAGTATTAATAGGAACATATTGAGCAAAACTAAAAAGCATGTTACAGTGTTGGCAAGTGGGAAGTGTAACTAACCCTAATTATCATGGCGATGTTGCCTTAAATAATAATAATCATACTTGGCAAACTCATCATATTCTTTGACTGCTCTGTCGTCTGTAATATTATCCAGTTACTGAATTATTATCTATACCATCAGTCGCCAGAAAGTAAGAGTTACAGTTAACTATAATATAGATATATAAATGTTACCCCTGCGAGGGGTTGCCATCGACCTCCCTTCACTGACGGAGGCGGGCACTCCTCCATCTTACTCGTATTGTTGCCGGCTGCCTTAGTCTTACCCTTCTCTTATTTATTTGTTGGTGTGTTGTATGGAGTAGCATAGTTGTCTTTTATTTCAAGCTGATATAGTTCTGAAATATATATAATGTATCTTATGCAAACCTGGACTACTATATCCATTCTTAGATTGACTCCTCACCTTCAAAAGGATACGAATGCTTTGGTAAGAGTTCAGCACAAGGTGCAACAGTTTAAACTCAATAAGCCACAATGTAGGGTGATTTTCTCATATATACATATATATATATAATATATATAATATATATATATATATATATATATATATATATATATATATATATATATATATATATATGTATATCCGATATGCCCTGACCTGTGCCATCATTTGAGAATGAAGCTTGTAGGTTCGAAACGTGTGTAAATTTATAATAAGTATAATATATTCTAGAGTTAATTTTCTTTTAGTCAACCTCGAACAAATATGACAGTTGGAGAATTAACTCCTCTTCCAAGTAAACCAGATGCAAGAGCAACAGTCAGAAGATAGAAGCCCTAAACAAGAAAATAGTCAACACTGAATATGCAGTCATATTCAATATGAAACACGTCTAAATGAAAACCTGCTGCCAGTATACTGCCAGAACTCTACAGAGTCCTCCTCTGGGAAGAGGACTCTTCTCGGAAGAGGACTCAGTAGAGTTCTGGGTTGGTTAATTCTTGTACCACCGCGGCCGAGCGTGGCGGGCGTCTGGGAATCACAATAGGTAGCGAGTTGAAGTCACTCCATTGCCTCTAAATTTTATATATATATATATATATATATATATATATATATATATATATATATATATATATATATATATATATGTCGTACCTAGTAGCCAGAACGCACTTCTCAGCCTACTATGCAAGGCCCGATTTGCCTAATAAGCCAAGTTTTCATGAATAAATGTTTTTTCGACTACCTAACCTACCTAACCTAACCTAACCTAACTTTTTCGGCTACCTAACCTAACCTAACCTATAAAGATAGGTTAGATTAGGTTAGGTAGGGTTGGTTAGGTTCGGTCATATATCTACGTTAATTTTAACTCCAATAAAATAAAATTGACCTCATACGTAATGAAATGGGCAGGTTTATCATTTCATGAGAGAAAAATTAGAGCAAATATATTAATTCATGAAAACTTGGCTTATTAGGCAAATCGGGCCTTGCATAGTAGGCTGAGAAGTGCGTTCTGGCTACTAGGTACGACATATATATATATATATATATATATATATATATATATATATATATATATATATATATATATATATATATATATATATATATATATATATATATATATATATATATATATATTAGTATATTTTGGTAGCAGTCTTTCTTGTAAACATAGTTGTATATGACCGAAAAAGTAAGATTAATAATTCTAGCACGAATTTTTCGATATTTCTTATGTTTTTCTTCACTGTCGGTGGTAATAAAAATATCAATTCTCCCAAATTCATTTTTTATTGATGGTCTGACGCTTAGAAGCGTTTCGTAAGGGCTTCTTACGAAAAGAGAATGTAAGAAGCCCTTACGAAACTCTTCTAAGCGTCAGACCATCAATAAAAAATGAATTTTGGAGAATTGATATTTCATTACCACCGACAGTGAAGAAAGAAATATCGAAAAAATTCGTGTTAGAATTATTAGTCTTACTTTTTCGGTCATATTCAACAACATATGTTTATAAGAAAGACTGCTACCAAAATATACTATATATATATATATATATATATATATATATATATATATATATATATATATATGATGTGTGTGTGTGTATAAATCTCAGAATTTGTAAACAATCTACCGACTCGGCCAGCCACTTTTCACCAATTACTTGCTAGTGTGGGGGGGGGGGTTAGGGGGTCACTATTTTCCCCAACTTCGTCTTAATAGGACTGAAAGGACCGATCCCAACCAGCCTATGTCCGTCGCGTACCTCAGACCATTCACGCTTCAAAGTTGGGTGAGGCTAACCCCTAGCCACTGGCCTTAACTTTGGACAGACAAACAAACATTTTCTCTTAGAGATATAGATTGTTTATATTTATGATTTCTTAATATGTGTTTGTGATGTATAGATATTTTTATATAAAATAAATAACTAGCTAAAGTAACGTATCAGTATTTATCTCATAATTCTAATCCTGTGTTTTATGTTACATGTAATTCATTGGCTTATCAAATTTCTGTACGTTCGCGTTGATAACAGTCATGAGAGTAAACACTCGTACCTTTATGAATAATATATTAAATTCAATTTAATTGTCCAGCCGTTGAGTGTGATGAAGGTCCGGCCGTGTTGCCTGACTCAGTTCCTGTGTTGAGGGTCGGAACCCGCCCATGACGTCCTGGCATAGCTGCGTCTGCTGCAGTACATTCATGTCAGCAACGTGTGGCTGATATGATAAGAGGGAGGTAAGGAAGATTTGGAAAACAATTAATAATGTGAGACCTTACGGTGTGCAGAGAAGTTCAAGTTCAAGTATGTTTATTGAGACAAGAAAGAAATACATCTCAAAGGGATAGAGTAGCTTAGGCTATTTTAACCTCCTCTGCAGAGAGGTACAGACAAACACAAGCTTCTGTCACTGACTTGCTCCAGAAACGTGTTGTGACAGATTACGTTTGTACCCAGAAGACGAAGCCTCTCATTCTTCTGCTACTGCCGGAACGAAATAGTTGAACTTAATATTTCTAGCGTTATAATGGCTAATTCTGTCATATATATTATCACCTTGCACTCCAGCGTTGCTGTAACCTGGCAATCTTAAGCCAGGGAGACCATTAAAACAAATGGTTTAGCACGAACGGTGAAACGTTTGCTAAAATCGTCGGCCACCAACCCTTGACAGCGGCCGAAATAGCACCGGAGAACGTGAGGTTATCGTGCACAGCTAGACATTGTTCTGAGCACGTGAGGATGTTATCGTGCACAGCCAGACACTGCCCTGGTTGTCAGGCTACACGTAGATTACCTCTGAGTACCAGGTACAACGTGCGTGGGAGGCCGAGTGTGTGTGTTTTGGGCCAAGGACATGTGTGTGTGGAGATTGATTGATTAATGAAGATTAAGCCACCCAAAAGGTGGCACGGGCATGAAAAGCCCGTAAGTGGTGGCCCTTTTGAGCCATTACCAGTATCAAGAGCTGATACTGGAGATCTGTGGAGGTGCGACTGCACCCTGCGTGACGGGAGATGTCTCCCGTCGTGTGTGGAGGCCGGCCGAGTGCTTTTGTAGGGGTGTTGATGGGTGTGTGGAGGGTGGAATGTATGTGGGGATGGGGGGGGGAGTGTGCGTGTGTGGGGAATGACTGGATGTATGTGTGGGGCTGGAATGTGTGTGGGGGGGGGGGTGCAGAGAAAGGGAAAGTGTGGAGAGGAAGACAGGCACTTCTAGCGCTGACGCTGGATTCCTGCTGACAATGTCAGCGCTGACTCCTGAAGCTGACCTCCCGGATTATGCCATCTGGAAGGAAAGTGACAGTTGCTAAGGTGGAATTCTGTGTGTGTATTCATCTAGTTGTATTCACCTAGTTGTGCTTGCGGAGGTTGAGCTCTGCTCTTTCGGCCCGCCTCTCAGCTGTCAATCAATCAACTTTTTTCACACACACACACACACACACACACACACACACACACACACACACACACACACACACACACACACACACACACACACACACACACACACAGGAAGCAGCCCGTAACAGCTGTTTAACTCCCAGGTACCTATTTACTGCTATGTAACAAGGGGGCTTCAGGGTGAAAGAAACTGCCCATTTATTTTCCGCCATCGCCGGGGATCGAACCCGGACCCTAGGATTACGAGTCCCAAACGTGCGCGCGCGTGTGTATGTGTGTGTGTGTATTCACCTAATTGTGCTTGCTCTGTGTGTGTGTGTGTGTGTGTGTGTGTGTGTGTGTGTGTGTGTGTGTGTGTGTGTGTGTCATAGCGTCTACGTCTCAATGGTGACACGTCCGATCGTGAAATATCTTCCAAGTGTGGAGGTTTTCGGCCGCCGCTGATCGATAAAGGTTCTGGCCGCTCCCACATGTGCTAATCCTCTTCCAAGAATGTTATATACGTCAGCAGAGAGGCAGCGAAGAGCTGGGTCTCCGTAACAATTAACATCACCGTCTAATGATCACCAACCACTCATCAAACACCCTTGACACCCTTACCAATTTGTCCAAGTGCAAACACACACACACCACAACTGGGATATATTGTATCTCTATCCAACACTAACGTGGAGGATTGGGATAGTGGGATGTGGTAACCGACCATATCCCAGACTAAGGCTCGTTGTATAGACCCCCCTTCAAGAGCCTGGGGTCCACAGTCTGGGGTCCACAGTCTGGGGTCCCTATTCCTGGTGAAGGCTGCCCTACCCGTACACCCCGTGATAAGATTGTGCCGTCTTGAGCAATGCCGGGATGAAACAGGTTATGTTTAGCTGAGTAGGAGAATGCAGGTGTACAGGCGAAGCCTACAAGGGCGCCCACCCACCTCCTGCTGGGTCGACAGGAAGGAGATACCAGGGACAAAGTACCAGTGTCGCTGGCAAGTGCTGCTATGGATAACAATAATATTAATAAATACAAATAATAGAGAAAGTAAATCAGTAAATTTCAAACATAAAATGATAAATGGTTTTATCAAATTTTCTGGAGGGGAGTGAATTATCAGGATAGATGGTAAATTCCTTGGTGTCCTCATCGATAAGCTGAATTTCCAGGGTCACATTTTAAATACAGCAAAAAAAAAATCTAAAACTGTTGGCATTCTTTCTAAGATCAGATATTATGTACCTCGCCCTGCCCTGGTGACGCTCTATTACTCTCTCATCTATCCTTATCTCAATTATGGTATTTGTGCTTGGGGTTCTACTACACAAAATCATCTAGTTCCACTAATTACTCAACACAAAGCTGCTATTAGAACAATATCAAACTCTGGCCCCCAGACAGCACTCGGTACCCTTGCTTAATTCTTTAAAAATTTTAAATATTAAGTCACTGCACATCCTCTCATGTGAACTCTATATATTTAAAACTCTGAACAGTAATGCCAATCCTGACCTTAACAGCTTACTAGAAGGTTGTAACAGAACCCATGAGCACCACACCAGAAACAAATACCTATTTGATATTCCAAGAGTGCGCCTTAACCAAACTAAAAATCCTCTACAAATCAAGGGACCCAGAATGTGGAATGACCTTCCCAATCATGCCAAAGGCTGTACCTCTCTCAACCACTTTAAGATAAAAACTAAGCACTACCTAATAAACTCCATGTAACCTACCTCACCCCCAGATTGTCACTCCATGTCTTGTTATTTTCAAACAATACTGTTTGTTGACCAAGTTGTATAATTGTTGATTTCTGCCACGTCCCCCCCCCCTTGTTTTCATCTTTCTGTACAATTTATACTTTAATCTCAATTAGTATTAAGCTTTATTCTAAGTGGGGGGTTTTTCCCACACCTTGCCCGAATTAGTGGCTTTGGGTATTGTATGTACTAGCTCTATCTATACATCCAACATTATGTTTATAACTCATCTTCTACGTATGTACTTTTACCTGAATAAACATTTTGATTTTGATTTTTGGATAAAGCGCCAAGCCATTAGGACTATATAGCACTCGGAAGGGGGTCAGGATAAGGATTTGTGATGGGACGGGGGGAGTAATGTCTGGATGCTGCTATGGAATAGATCGTACAGCCTAGACTGCATTTCCATTATTACCATGTACCAACCCCTAAATCATCCATATTATTTTAACTACTTTACGCGGGTCCAATACAGTTCGTAACAATAGTGATAAGGTTATCACACAGAGAGTAATCACACTAACGTGACTGTATCAATGAGAAAATCCATAGGAGCCGTGATGAAGGTTCGAACCTATGCGGTGGGTGTTCCCAGGCATACGCTTCTAGCAACTAGATCACGACATGGTATAAGGATCGCAACCTGGAGTTCTACTGAACACACAAGGATTTCCTGAGGCTTCTACTGAAGCTAGAAGCGTGTGCCTGGAAACATCCACCGCATAGGTTCGAACCCTCATCACTGCTCATACGGATTTTCTTGATAAGGTTATTATACAATTAAGCCTAATAAGAGTAGGCCTAACAGTAATCGTAAGCCAGCTAGAAGTAGTATCATTGCAGTCCCCAGTGGTGTAGTGGTACCTGCCTGGCGTTTCACGAGCACTTTGTCCTGGGTTCGTATCCTGGCCGGGGAGGGTTTACTAGGCGTCAAACCTTAACTGTAGCCTCTATTTACCCAACAGTAAAATGGGTACCTGGTTGTTAAACGATTTGGCGGGTCGTATTCCGGGGAACATAGGATTAAGGACCTGCCCGAAACGATATGCGTGCTAGTGGCTGTACAAGAAGGTAAGAACTACACCATGGGGACTACTAAACTGTGAATGACTGGGACTGTATGAGTGACGCTGCTCCATACTGCCACTATGGCCCTATGTTCACTCAAAGGATGAGTGACGCTGCTCCATACTGCCCTATGGCCCTATGTTCAATCAAAGGATGAGTGACGCTGCCCAACACTGACACTATGGCCCTATGTTCACTCAAAGGATGAGTGACGCTGCCCAACACTGACACTATGGCGCTATGTTCACTCAAAGGATGAGTGACGCTGCCCAACACTGACACTATGACGCTATGTTCACTCAAAGAATAAGTGACACTGCCCAATACTGCCACTATGGCGGTATCCTCTTGAGTGATGCTGCCCAGTAAACTAGTCCTCTTTGGTAAAAAAAAATCTAAAAAATCTAAAAAAAATTGGACAGTAGAAGATGTATGCCAGTCCCCCGAGGTCCAGAGCAGTGGAAATAGGTATACCGGTACGGGGCAGGGAGGGGCCCGGGAAATAGGTAGGCAGCTCGGTGAAGCATGTAAACAAAGTTCATGCCAGCCATGGCCTCCTGCCCAGCCGCCAGCTGATTGGCTGCTGGCACAGTCATGCCATGATTGGCTCTTGTCTAAGGCATGCGCTGATTGAATCCTGGTTAAGTCATGCACTAATTGGCTCCTGGCAAGGTCAAACACTAAATGACTAATGCGCTCAGTGCAATGATTTGAACTTCGTATCATCTGACCCAAAAATATTAGCTTCGTTAATGACAAGCTTGTTATATTAACTTTTTAAACGGTTATTTGCTGTTTGATATGTCTCATAAACGCTCATAAATAACTGAAGTGTGGAAATAATAGCAATTTACAAAGAATAAAGAGGTGAGGATACAAATACCAGATCAAACTTAACCAGCAGCTGCCAAGATCTGTCACGCTCTACGCTCTCAGTTTCGTCACTCTTGGAGGGTGAACGGGTCCATAGCAAGTCGTATTTCGAAAGGATATTTATAGACAGTTGACCTTGAATGGTAAGGGTATTTAGACAGCCCGTTCTCTTGACTTGCCACAACGTACAAAATGCGATGCTAGCCTAACCAGAAACATACGAACCTAAGCCACCCGCTTAGCCTAACCAAACATTGCACAGAAAACGTGGATTTTTTTGAGCCGCTACTTTTGCTACAACTTTGTCCGTTGGGAACCATAACGTACAAAATTAGACGCATTAGTTGACAGGCTGAGTTGGTCTCGACCATATGCCCAGAATAGAAAGGAAGGCTTTTAATAAATCTGATTGCTTTGACGACGATAATTCTGCGTAGCTCTCCACCACACCCTACAGTCTGGTCATCAGCCACACCCTACAGTCTGGTCATCAGCCACACCCTACAGTCTGGTCATCAGCCACACCCTACAGTCTGGTCATCAGCCACACCCTACAGTCTGGTCATCAGCCACACCCTACAGTCTGGTCATCAGCCACACCCTACAGTCTGGTCCTTCACCACACCCTACAGTCTGGTCTTCCACCACACCCCTCAGTCTGGTCCTCCACCACAGCCTACAGTCTGGTCCTCCACCACAGCCTACAGTCTTAGAGGAGCCTGTGTCTGAAACGTGAGCGTTACTTCGTGTACTTCGAAGTACGAAGTTACTTCGTTCTCTTACGTTTAATGTTTACAGAAAACCTACTAACAGTTTGTCATCTGTTCATTATTTCCCGGAGTTTAGATATAATGTTAAACAATCTATTTTTTTCCTCCATGTATCTAAGAGTTCTTTGAATTGTTACAGTCCCGAGCTCTCAGATAAGGAGTTGGAAAATATTGAAACTCTTGGTCTCAAGCTTTGCTCTCCAGTGAATTTCTTGAAAGCTTGTCGTAGCAAAGCTCAATTTACGTATTATAACAGAATCAGCATTGAGAAAATTCGGCCAAAATGTGTGTTATGTTTACATATTTTTTCTGGGTTCGAAAATATTAGCAAGGTCTTCAAACATTTGGATGTACAGGTGATGTTTAATGATGAAAACACTATTGGAATATTAGTAGTTAGAAACGGCCACCATAATGTTAGGGACCATGTTGTAACTGTGAGGACCTTGTTGTGACTGTGAGGACCATGTTGTGACTGTGAGGACATTGTTGTGACTGCGAGGACCATGTTGTGACTGTGAGGACCTTGTTGTGACTGTGAGGACCATGTTGTGACTGTGAGGACCTTGTTGTGACTGTGAGGACCATGTTGTGACTGTGAGGACCTTGTTGTGACTGTGAGGACCATGTTGTGACTGTGAGGACATTGTTGTGACTGTGAGGACCTTATTGTTGGATTACGTCCTGGGAAGGTCAGTAGTTCGGCCTTAGGAGGAGGGTAGGACACTAATTAATATTTAATATAATATTAATTATTAATATAAGCCTATATATATATAGATCATATAGGGAGTTGTGACATATTTCCGGGAGTGCGTTATACCAGTTGAGGAGGAGGACAGGGCGAGGTGACAGCGTGGTGGGGGAAGAGGGCCAAGTCACACAAGAGTGTAGTACCAGCCACTTGCCTCAAGGTGACCTCCCGCCTCCTGGCCCATCTTGGTATATATGTTTCCAACACCAGCTCCGCTCGCACGCTCGCACGCACGCACACTCAAACTTTATGTCAATATTTTCGTCGTATCGGACCAGCCTCGGTGTTTTGTGTTTAGGTAGATGAAAGCTTCTATATTTGTGTAGTTTATATATATATATATATATAATATATATATATATATATATATATATATATATATATATATATATATATATATATATATATATATATATATATATATATATATTATATATATATATATATATATATATATATATATATATATATATATATACTATAAACTTACAATCATGTGCACATACACATTCTCTAAAAGCACTCACGTAAACACACACACACACACACACACACACACACACACCACACACACACACACACACACACACACACACACACACACCTGTGTAATTGACGTTAAGGGAGTGCGTGAGACTGGACAGAAGAAAGTTACCTTCAAAGTAATGTACTCAAACATTAACTGGATTCCACAAAGAAATCGCATTAATATGATGTATCAGTGAGAAAATCAGTAGGAGCCTGAAGTGTCCAACTGAAGCCTAATCAGGATTTCACGCATTACCCCCCCCCCCCACTCTGGCCATAGTGACGGAGTTATACTTTAAACGCTTCTCTTCGAATGCACAAAGAAATCCCATTGCTTGGGAGTACCGATAACATAAGTTCGAATCCTCCTCTTGGCTGCCAGAGAGCCGAAGCTCAACCCCCACAAACACAACAAGATGAGGTAAGTGCTGATTTTTGTATTAATGGGATTACAAATACAGCAAGTGAACTTGGGGAAAAGAGCACAAGAATTTAACCTGGATTTCATTTCACTGAAATGAAATTGTCAGGTGTCATAGCGAATGCAGTATTTCCTTGAGGTTTACACTGGTAAGGAAAGAGATTGGAGAAATGTGAGGAGGAGGAGGAAGAGTGGTCCAGCTGATATGGAAGGACTGGAGTTTCGAGGCGAAGGATACCCCCAAGCTACGAAGGGTTCCCACACTATATAACAGGCACATGGCAACGAGAGGACCAAAGATAATGGTAGTAGCGATATATATAAGCCTCCAATAATAGACTATATATGGTACCTGGAAGGGATATGAGGATAAGGAGATTGGACATAAGTTCGGTGCCCAACTACTTAAGACATTCAGGGATCGAACACCGACCATCCAAAATGCAAAGTAGTCGCTCTATCTATCAATCCAAGTGCTTCAACTAGCTATTACAACTGTAACATTTCCTGCAGCCAGGACAACCTCAAAACTTTACGTCAGGGATATTGCTCTGCAACCCGTCCTCACAAATTCGTATAGTCAATATTGACTTATTAAATACGTGCATAGGTGATATACTAAACATAATAGTTTACCTTGAAAAGCTTCATAGAAAACACCGACCTTACCTAACCTTGTTAGTATGTTAAGATAAGCATCTTATTGCTTCGTAATTACAATTATTACTTAACCTATACCTATAATAGGTTACAATTATTACTTAACCTATACCTATAATAGGTTAAGTAACAATTGTAATTACGAAGCTGATAGAGAAGATGCTTATCTTAACATACTAACAAGGTTAGGTAAGGTCGGTGTTTTCTATGAAGCTTTTCAAGGTAAACTATTATGTTTAGTATGTCACCTATGCACGTATTTAATAAGTCAATATTGACTATACGAATTTGCGAGGACGGGTTGTGCTCTGACGCCGCCTAGGAACTACGACAAGTCCTCTCCCAAAAGTCTCCAGCCCGCCATCAAAACAAAGCAGCCCAATATCAAAACATTTACCAAATGCTCGTTATTCCAGTCACCAAAACCAGTTTACGAGTGAAAAATAAAATAAACGTGACCTACAACTGATTGTGCGTGTTTTTTTTTCCGAGCAGTCGTTCACTTCTTTCCTACCTTCGAATCGCACCTTCATTAATTCTCCACTCAGGTACCACTTCCATTGTTTGTTGTTGTTGTTTTAGATTCTGCTACTCGGAACAAAACGTTCCAAGCAGCAGGGCTATGGTGAGCCCGTAGTGAGGTCCTGGCACAGGATGTTGTTTTTACAGATTCAGCTGCTCGGAACAAGTTCCAAGTAGCACGGGCTATGGTGAGCCCGTAATGGACTTAACTGGCACAGGAGCGGTGCTCTTGCTGGCACAGGAGCGGTGCTCTTGCTGGCACAGGAGCGGGGCTGTGCTCTGAACAGACATTCTAGTTTATAGATGTTGGGAATATCTAGCTTAATCCCTGGTAGTCGGCGGAGGGATGGAATAATGCCCAATTATGCCATCCCGCTTTGGACCATCGGGGGGATTGAACTCTGACCTGCATACAGCTACACCGACCAGTACAAGTGGTTGGGTTTCCGGTAGTGCCACAAGGGTCTACCTTAACTTGCTCGTTCTGATATAGTTCCTGGTCATCTAATCACGTAAAGCTCCTCAGCTACAGAAACTGAGCCGACTAAGGTCGTTGACAGGAGAGTTGAACTTTAGTGTTGATTGTAGCGACGTCAAGAGGCGCTGACGGGCGATGTGACCTAGTTGGTGCTATTGTGATATAAAAAGTCTTCTCAACTTTTGTAATGACAGTTTTGTGACGGCATGAAGATAGTGCGGAATTTACTATGTGTGGTGAGGCTGTGTGTCACCCGCCACCTGTGTCACCGCCACCTGTGTCACAGGTGGTGGGTGTGGAGACAGGCAGGTGGGACAGATCCTTGCCAGCACATTGGGGTCAGTGGCCAGTGATGCATTCTGTCTCTTCCACTCGTCTCGAGGGACCCTTCCCAACAGTCCACACCCGCCCTGAGGGACCTCTAACAACACTCCTCACCCAGGGGGGGTCACTGTCAGTGCAGATAGGGAAGACAATGTGGCGGTTACGGGCTATTCATGCCCGTGCCACCTCTTGGGTGGCTTAATCTTTATCAATCAATGTGGCGGACCCTCGGCCAGTCTACGACAGTATATATATATATATATATATATATATATATATATATATATATATATATATATATATTGGTAGCAGTCTTTCCTGTAGACATATATTATTAAATATGACCGAAAAAGTAAGATTAATAATTCTAACACGAATTTTCTCGATCTTCCTTATGTTTTTTTTACTGTTGACGGTAAATGAAAAATCAATTCTCTAAAATTCATTTTTATTTCTAGTCTAGAAATAAAAATGAATTTTGGAGAATTGATTTTTCATTTACCGTCAACAGTAAAAAAAAACATAAGGAAGATCGAGAAAATTCGTGTTAGAATTATTAATCTTACTTTTTCGGTCATATTTAATAATATATGTCTACAGGAAAGACTGCTACCAAAATATACTAATATATATATATATATATATATATATATATATATATATATATATATATATATATATATATATATATATATATTATATATTTATGTGTGTGTGTGTGCGTGTGTGTGTGTGGCGTGTGTACACTCACACTGCACGATCCATAAACCAAAATTATCGTCTTTTATAAATAATATTTAAATTCCTCGTACTCTCAACATTCTGTCCTAACTCACGCGCCTGGGCGTGCCCGCGCGCACGAAGAAGGATAAGAAAATCGTAAAATGAACCAGACATAACAAGAAACTGTTGATACTAACACCGGAAGGACTACCAAAACAAACGAAAGAAAATGTTTCCTCGGTGGGGAGCAACGGAGTCGCGGGCGGCGGCGCGTGAGAAATGTCCACGTGAGTTCATATCTTGGCCAGGGGTTGGGTTTGTGGGGTTGGCTTGTGGGGGAGAGGTTGCAAGGAGGGGGTTTCTGGGTACATGAGTTGGCGGATGGACGGGAGGGAAAGAGTAAGATGCGGACGCCAAGTTCCACCCGAGTGGTCGCCGCCGCCTCTGCTAACATCAAACTGTTAAGCTGCTTGAAATGTTTGTTGACAAGGAACATACATAGCAATTACACTCTAACGGCGTTTCTATATGTAGCGGACACCGGCAATCTCCTCAACACCCTCACCCATAACCACACGTGTACACACATGAGCTGTGAGGATAACATGTACACACATGAACTGTGAGGGGAGCATAGAGATAACGGAACACACCAACGCTTGCCAACATGCATTACACTCTTGATACCCCCCTCAGACGGTGCCATGCTCACTCAAGTCTTCCCCGCTCCTCCATGCAGTTTCCGGGAGGCCCCCCACTGTCTAGGCCCTCCACCGTTCAGGCCCTCCACCGTCCAGGCCCTCCACCGTCCAGGCCCTCCACCGTCCAGGCCCTCTACCGTCCAGGCCCTTCACCATCCAGGCCCTCCACCGTCCAGGCCCTCCACCGTCAAGACCCTCCACCGTCCAGGCCCTCCACCGTCCAGGCCCTCCACCGTCCAGGCCCTCCACCGTCAAGGCCCTCCACCGTCCAGGCCGTCCACCGTCCAGGCCCTCCACCGTCCAGGCCCTCCACCGTCGAGGTCCTCCACCGTCCAGGCCCTCCACCGTCGAGGTCCTCCACCGTCCAGGCCCTCCACCGTCGAGGTCCTCCACCATCAAGGCCCTCCACATTAGGATAATCCGTGCACCCAGCAAGCCAGTCCCTACAGACAGCTAGTCCCAGCCAGGAGTTGCCTACAGTGTCACTTAACGGGGCCGGGGATCGGTCACTCGCTGCGTAAACCTGACTGGGAACTTTTTCTTCCTCAATAGTGATCCTGCTCAGGAGTTGGTCAGCAGTAGGTCCAATGGTTAAGGTCATAGTCAACGGTGGGCCCAATGGTTAATGTTACTGGAATACTTGCCAGTCAATACGTCTATTCCATTTTTTTTTATAGGAACCCCATTTACCTTTTTCCAGAATTCTAAGAGATCCGTCTCGGGTGTTTTATTTAAAAGTTTAGTTAGCGGTTGGCAAGGTTCCTCTGCGGCCTTCTTCAGCAGCCGAGATTAGCGCCAAACACAATGTTCTCAGAACTTATTACACTCACCCAATCAGATCCATCATAGAATACAAAGCTCCTGCTGTCATCACTCAAATCAAAACTCTTGTAAATGTTCGAAACGAAGCTATAAAATTCATCACATGGTTACCAAAACGAACGGAACCCGAAAAGCTACGTCTGGAAACAATTAAAACGCCAACAACGCAATAACAACACAAAAAGGCCACAAGTTACCCGCACCAGGCTACAGGCCGCCACCACCACAATGGGCGACTGAAATGTTCGCTATCAAACTGTCTCTTGACCAGGCGCATATCAAAATCATCACAATGATAAACACTGACCCCAGGAACGCTATTGAAGATCTAAGAAATCTTAAACCTTCAGATAATGTAAACTGATCACTGTCAGTCCTCATCCTCCACCAAAACTTTTAACTACACGGAAGAAAAGGTATAATTAAGTGGGTTCCTAGTCCAGTGGTAGTGGTGCGGGGGCGGGTGGGGGTGATGTGGGTGGGATTGGTGGGGGGACTTACCGATCAGAGATTGTGAGGTCTAACTTTTTATGCCTCGCCTACTAGGCCTGCTGTGCCTGTTGCTTTATAATTTACATATTTTGATGTTGGAATTCTTTGTCGAAGCCACATCCGTTTTAAAGTAGTAGACGGAGGTGGCTTCCATACCTTGTTTCAGTACGTTCCACTTATGGACCACCCATAAGGGTATGAGAATTTTCTTACATTTCTTCGACTCATCTGTGTTTCCAGCTTCTACTTATGTCCACCTGTCATACTTTCTCTCGCTTTAAAGAGGCTGTCCTTGTCAACCTTGTCAATTCCCTGCAATATCTCTTATGTTGTGATCATGTCCCCTCTCTTTTCTTCTCCAGAGTTGTGAGGCCTAATTTGTTGATGTTTAAGATTAAGCTACTCGGAACAAAAATTCCAAGTAGCACGGGCTATGGTGAGTCCGTATTGGACTTACCTGGCAAAGGAGCGGGGCTGTAACTGCAAGATCTAGTTCCTTTAACCTGTCCTTATACCTCAGCCCGCTTAGCTCTGGCACTAATCTTGTTGCAAATCTCTCGTCCTTTTTAAATTTTGATGTTATGCTTCACCAGGTGCTGATTTCAGGCTGGTGTTGTCTACCCAGCCATCTTTTTCCTGTATTATTTTAGTAACCCTGTCATTAAATTCAATTAAGTTTGGCAGAAACGACTTTCCCCTTCTAAATCCATGACGCCCACTTGTTACAAAGTGATGGTGTAGGTGAGAGTGGTGGTGGTGTAGGTGAGGGTGGGGTGGTGTTTAAAAAATTTAAACAAAATTTTGCACTCCTCCGTATTCAACGATTTTATCATTTATGTGTCATCAGCAAACATGGACAGGAAGGAGTCTGTCCCTTCTGGTAGATCGTTCACATAAATCAGGAATTGGATAGACCCTATTGCTGACCCTTATGTGTCTTCGCTGGTAACATTTGCTTCTCTTTGGATTTTCCCTTAATGTGCCTCTTTGCCTAGCTTTCTGTTTTATATGATTTCTGTCACTCTACCATAGAATTCTGTCAAGTTTGTGAGGCAGGTTTTACCATCACTGAACCCATGCTGGTGTCTCATTATGAGGACTGTTTTTTTTTCAGATGTTCTAATAGTCTCCCTTAAAATCGTTTCCATCAGCTTGAATGACATGCATGCTAGAGACGTTAGCCTGTTGTTCATTGTCTCCCTTATCTACTCTTTTTTTTAGTATACTGGCACTCTGCTGGCTGTTTTTCAGCTTTCTGGTTCTCAAGTTTCCAGTAACGTGTTCTATATCATAGTAAGTGGCCAGTATATAGTTTCAGCTTCCTGTTTGTACCAACTGTGAGATCTTGTTAGATCTCACTGACTTTGTTGAGTTTAACTGCATCACATTCGTCCCTTCTTCATCTCTATCTAACAATACTCCCGTGATGCTTGTTTTGAACCCCACTCTCTTAGTTCAGACAGCTACCCCCTTGCTCTATTATCAATCTTTTTAATCACTTATCACGTTCCTCACACACTTTTGTCCTTTTCTGTGACTGAGTCCTCCCCCATCATCAGTTCTATCGTCTGTTTTCCTACTGATATGGCTATGGAACCGTTTGGGATGGATCTTAGTTTGTTTCTGTCCAATCATTTGAAAATTGCATATCTGCTTCTCTTCTTCGAGATAGTCATGCCTAGACACCTTGTATCTCTCTGTTCTCTGTCGTCATGGCACACATCCCGTTGTATGTGCAGGGGAAGAGTCACGGGAAATTCTCCTCCTGGCAAAACCTTGGTGCTTCGTTATGGCTTTCTCCAGATACTTCACAACAATCATTATAAGTGTACCTCTTTCATCAACATATACAAGAACAATCCCCCACCTTCTCCCTTCTGGGAGTTACACATGAAAGTTGCTTGGTTATTTATTTAGTAAAACAAGACTCTCACCACAGGTGGTGTTGTAAAACACGGCTCCCATTACAAATGATGCCATAACATCTGTAAGATTGTAAATTATGTTTATATATATTATTTGCAATCAGAATTGTGTGATTCAGTACTGTACTGCATGGTCCATAATTCTCTTACCATATTAAGTGTTCTCCCCAACAGTGTTCCATTTGCCTAATTAGCCTGTGGATAAAAAATAACACATTACTGTATTTTGGTGTTGAGTTGTTGATGTAAACTTTCTACCTCAGACCGAGTAAGTCGGGAAGGTGGCCCTGTACCACATTTGGGTGAAGATTTATGAATTAGATATAATTTATTATGTCGGGGGGACAGGCAGCCAATTTATACATACGGTATATGTTAGGCTTCTATCGAGGTTCCCCGCCCCCCTCTCAGGGTCGAATTACTGACCCTCCCCCAGGATGCAACCCTACAATAAGCTGACTAGTTGTTGTTTTAGATTTAGCTACTCAGAACGAAGTGTTCATGTAGCACGGGCTATTGTGAGCCCGTCAAAGGCATACTGACTAACTCCTGGGTACCTATTTACTGCTAGGTGGACAGGGGCATGAGTTGATAGGAAACGCGCCCAATCATTTCTATGCTTCAAATTCAATTCAATTCGGGATTCAAACCCAGAATTTTCGATTGCGAGTCGAGAACGAACCCGACAGTACTACCATGACCCTTGAACGGTAGAACTCTCAACCATATTGTACATAGGTTTTGCAATAAGCCTGTTGGGACATGGTTTTATTCATGAAACTGAAACTAGCGTAAGTTAAACCGAATATTAATCACTATTACATTATGCAATCAATAACAGAAGACCTATCAGGACGTGTTTGTTAAATATGGACACAAAACTTTATGAATTTAGCTGAAAATCATGTTGCATTTTGTTTGTATGCCAGAAGAAAGGGCCGAGTGATACTTCATACAAGGATGAAAGCAGATGATTGACTGATGAAGACTAAGCCACCCAAAAGGTGGCAAGGGCATGAATAGCCCGTAAGGAACACAGCAGGTATCACCTGAGGTCTGTAGGGATGAGTTGAGCAGGTATCGCGTGATGTGTGAGTCAGTGTTGTGGTGACGCCACTGTGGCCGCCAACATTAGTCACAACGCTGTCCACCTGCGTCAGTAGTGACGTTGGCTCCCGTCCCCCTCACCCCCATTACGGCTCCCGTATTCCTCCCTCGTTCATAGTCGTGACCACAAATGTATAACTCGTAGATTTGTGTCGCGGCTGTTCTTAAAGATAACATCGCCGTGGGCGAGAATAATGTTATGATGCATACCGAACTCTGCGAAGCTTATCATACAAAGTTACCATACAAACAGCTGATTCTTCCAGATTTGTCTCATATGTTTTACTCATTACCTAAGCGGCTGACCTTGGGTTTACTTCACATAAGCATAGTATTTTAATAAATTGTTGCATCTTTTATGTTACATGATTATTACTGGCTCAAATATTATTGAAGCGAGAGTTGGGTGAGATAGGCTAAGTTATACAATGACAATTCTGGGAGGACAAGTGCCTAGGCTGCGCGGGTGTTGGCTAGGCTTGGACTAATTGTCCTGACGATTAATAACTGAGAAAGAAGATAAGGTTCATGTGTTGATTCTTGTGGCGTATGAGCACTGTATTCTTCAAATATTGTAAATGTAAGATTTTCAGATTACATTATTATCATTATATTAACATATATATCAGATTAACTCAACTTATATTTTGTGGGAATTGCACAATCCCTATACATTTCCCGGATTCCAGAGCGAGTTAGTGCGTAGTGCTACACTACCACAATCTCAGGTTGTCTCCATCTTGGAGCATACAGTCTAAAGGTCCGAGGAAGAAGCATAGCCAAATGGACGATAACAACTAAGTTTTGTACCAAGTCTCTAATAACACCAGACTGAGCAAGAGAAACAAAGGGAGGGTACAGGCCAACAGCTAGAACTGACCACCCATCCCCCAGGGAAAGAATTACCCAGAAACAGGTATAGATCGGTTAGAATAGTCAAAGGAATTAGCGGTCAGAGAATAAGTATGAAAGATTAAAGAAAAGTCTAACACCACAATATATTGTAATGTATAATATTGTAATGAGACATTGTAACCCTCCGTATCGGAAATTTTTCTTAAACTGTTGTGCAATATTGTAACTTAAAATGGGTCAAGTTTGTACATACCAGTACTAACATTGAGAAGATTTGGACACTGACTGATTAGGCAGCCAATTAAATTCCGTTCCACAAAACCATTGTAATTGGAATGGTTTTCGCTCCATCCCACTTAATAGTGTTGATCACACAAACTCGTGTGTCGATACCATGCACTAGACGTGTGGGCAGTTCTAATACTATAAGCATGTTGGGACAAACGCAATTGCAAGGATTTTCCTGTTTGTCCGAGGTATACATAATCACAATCATTATAGGGAATCGAATACACACAACCTGCTGTACCAGGGGGAGCTTTTTTTTATTATAGTAAAAAAGTTTTAGTTTTTAAA
>WNGS01008507.1:3723194-3736215 GCA_020271785.1 Procambarus virginalis
CCTCCACCGTCCAGGCCCTCCACCGTCCAGGTCCTCCACCGTCCAGGCCCTCCACCGTCCAGGCCGTCCACCGTCCAGGCCGTCCACCGTCCAGGCCGTCCACCGTCCAGGCCGTCCACCGTCCAGGCCGTCCACCGTCTAGGCCCTCCACCGTCCAGGCCCTCCACCGTCCAGGCCGTCCACCGTCCAGGCCCTCCACCGTCCAGGCCGTCCACCGTCCAGGCCCTCCACCGTCCAGGCCCTCCACCGTCCAGGCCCTCCACCGTCGAGGTCCTCCACCGTCCAGGCCCTCCACCGTCGAGGTCCTCCACCATCAAGGCCCTCCACATTAGGATAATCCGTGCACCCAGCAAGCCAGTCCCTACAGACAGCTAGTCCCAGCCAGGAGTTGCCTACAGTGTCACTTAACGGGGCCGGGGATCGGTCACTCGCTGCGTAAACCTGACTGGGAACTTTTTCTTCCTCAATAGTGATCCTGCTCAGGAGTTGGTCAGCGTAGGTCCAATGGTTAAGGTCATAGTCAACGGTGGGCCCAATGGTTAATGTTACTGGAATACTTGCCAGTCAATACGTCTATTCCATTTTTTTTTATAAGAACCCCATTTACCTTTTTCCAGAATTCTAAGAGATCCGTCTCGGGTGTTTTATTTAAAAGTTTAGTTAGCGGTTGGCAAGGTTCCTCTGCGGCCTTCTTCAGCAGCCGAGATTAGCGCCAAACACAATGTTCTCAGAACTTATTACACTCACCCAATCAGATCCATCATAGAATACAAAGCTCCTGCTGTCATCACTCAAATCAAAACTCTTGTAAATGTTCGAAACGAAGCTATAAAATTCATCACATGGTTACCAAAACGAACGGAACCCGAAAAGCTACGTCTGGAAACAATTAAAACGCCAACAATGCAATAACACAACACAAAAAGGCCACAAGTTACCCGCACCAGGCTACAGGCCGCCACCACCACAATGGGCGACTGAAATGTTCGCTATCAAACTGTCTCTTGACCAGGCGCATATCAAAATCATCACAATGATAAACACTGACCCCAGGAACGCTATTGAAGATCTAAGAAATCTTAAACCTTCAGATAATGTAAACTGATCACTGTCAGTCCTCATCCTCCACCAAAACTTTTAACTACACGGAAGAAAAGGTATAATTAAGTGGGTTCCTAGTCCAGTGGTAGTGGTGCGGGGGCGGGTGGGGTGATGTGGGTGGGATTGGTGGGGGGACTTACCGATCAGAGATTGTGAGGTCTAACTTTTTATGCCTCGCCTACTAGGCCTGCTGTGCCTGTTGCTTTATAATTTACATATTTTGATGTTGGAATTCTTTGTCGAAGCCACATCCGTTTTAAAGTAGTAGACGGAGGTGGCTTCCATACCTTGTTTCAGTACGTTCCACTTATGGACCACCCATAAGGGTATGAGAATTTTCTTACATTTCTTCGACTCATCTGTGTTTCCAGCTTCTACTTATGTCCACCTGTCATACTTTCTCTCGCTTTAAAGAGGCTGTCCTTGTCAACCTTGTCAATTCCCTGCAATATCTCTTATGTTGTGATCATGTCCCCTCTCTTTTCTTCTCCAGAGTTGTGAGGCCTAATTTGTTGATGTTTAAGATTAAGCTACTCGGAACAAAAATTCCAAGTAGCACGGGCTATGGTGAGTCCGTATTGGACTTACCTGGCAAAGGAGCGGGGCTGTAACTGCAAGATCTAGTTTCTTTAACCTGTCCTTATACCTCAGCCAGCTTAGCTCTGGCACTAATCTTGTTGCAAATCTCTCGTCCTTTTTAAATTTTGATGTTATGCTTCACAAGGTGCTGATTTCAGGCTGGTGTTGTCTACCCAGCCATCTTTTTCCTGTATTATTTTAGTAACCCTGTCATTAAATTCAATTAAGTTTGGCAGAAACGAATTTTCCCTTCTAAATCCATGATGCCCACTTGTTACAAAGTGATGGTGTAGGTGAGAGTGGTGGTGGTGTAGGTGAGGGTGGGGTGGTGTTTAAAAAATTTTAAAAAATTTTTGCACTCCTCCATATTCAACGATTTTATCATTTATGTGTCATCAGCAAACATGGACAGGAAGGAGTCTGTCCCTTCTGGTAGATCGTTCACATAACTCAGGAATTGGATAGACCCTATTGCTGACCCTTATGTGACTTCGCTGGTAACATTTGCTTCTCTTTGGATTTTTCCCTTATTGTGCCTCTTTGCCTAGCTTTCTGTTTTATATGATTTCTGTCACTCTACCATAGAATTCTGTCAAGTTTGTGAGGCAGGTTTTACCATCACTGAACCCATGCTGGTGTCTCACATTATGAGGACTGCTTTTTTCAGATGTTCTAATAGTCTCCCTTAAAATCGTTTCCATCAGACTGAATGACATGCATGCTAGAGACGTTAGCCTGTTGTTCATTGCCTCCCTTATCTACTCTTTTTTTTTTAGTATACTGGCACTCTGCTGGCTGTTTTTCAGCTTTCTGGTTCTCAAGTTTCCAGTAACGTGTTCTATATCATAGTAAGTGGCCAGTATATAGTTTCAGCTTCCTGTTTGTACCAACTGTGAGATCTTGTTAGATCTCACTGACTTTGTTGAGTTTAACTGCATCACATTCGTCCCTTCTTCAAGGAGTCTGTCCCTTCTGGTAGATCGTTCACATAACTCAGGAATTGGATAGACCCTATTGCTGACCCTTATGTGACTTCGCTGGTAACATTTGCTTCTCTTTGGATTTTTCCCTTATTGTGCCTCTTTGCCTAGCTTTCTGTTTTATATGATTTCTGTCACTCTACCATAGAATTCTGTCAAGTTTGTGAGGCAGGTTTTTACCATCACTGAACCCATGCTGGTGTCTCACATTATGAGGACTGCTTTTTTTCAGATGTTCTAATAGTCTCCCTTAAAATCGTTTCCATCAGACTGAATGACATGCATGCTAGAGACGTTAGCCTGTTGTTCATTGCCTCCCTTATCTACTCTTTTTTTTTTAGTATACTGGCACTCTGCTGGCTGTTTTTCAGCTTTCTGGTTCTCAAGTTTCCAGTAACGTGTTCTATATCATAGTAAGTGGCCAGTATATAGTTTCAGCTTCCTGTTTGTACCAACTGTGAGATCTTGTTAGATCTCACTGACTTTGTTGAGTTTAACTGCATCACATTCGTCCCTTCTTCATCTCTATCTAACAATACTCCCGTGATGCTTGTTTTGAACCCCACTCTCTTAGTTCAGACAGCTACCCCCTTGCTCTATTATCAATCTTTTGAATCACTTATCACGTTCCTCACACACTTTTGTCCTTTTCTGTGACTGAGTCCTCCCCCATCATCAGTTCTATCGTCTGTTTTCCTACTGATATGGCTATGGAACCGTTTGGGATGGATCTTAGTTTGTTTCTGTCCAATCATTTGAAAATTGCATATCTGCTTCTCTTCTTCTTCGAGATAGTCATGCCTAGACACCTTGTATCTCTCTGTTCTCTGTCGTCATGGCACACATCCCGTTGTATGTGCAGGGGAAGAGTCACGGGAAATTCTCCTCCTGGCAAAACCTTGGTGCTTCGTTATGGCTTTCTCCAGATACTTCACAACAATCATTATAAGTGTACCTCTTTCATCAACATATACAAGAACAATCCCCCACCTTCTCCCTTCTGGGAGTTACACATGAAAGTTGCTTGGTTATTTATTTAGTAAAACAAGACTCTCACCACAGGTGGTGTTGTAAAGCACGGCTCCCATTACAAATGATGCCATAACATCTGTAAGATTGCAATTATGTTTATATATATTATTTGCAATCAGAATTGTGTGATTCAGTACTGTACTGCATGGTCCATAATTCTCTTACCATATTAAGTGTTCTCCCCAACAGTGTTCCATTTGCCTAATTAGCCTATGGATAAAAAATAACACATTACTGTATTTTGGTGTTGAGTTGTTGATGTAAACTTTCTACCTCAGACCGAGTAAGTCGGGAAGGTGGCCCTGTACCACATTTGGGTGAAGATTTATGAATTAGATATAATTTATTATGTCGGGGGGACAGGCAGCCAATTTATACATACGGTATATGTTAGGCTTCTATCGAGGTTCCCCGCCCCCCTCTCAGGGTCGAATTACTGACCCTCCCCCAGGATGCAACCCTACAATAAGCTGACTAGTTGTTGTTTTAGATTTAGCTACTCAGAACGAAGTGTTCATGTAGCACGGGCTATTGTGAGCCCGTCAAAGGCATACTGACTAACTCCTGGGTACCTATTTACTGCTAGGTGGACAGGGGCATGAGTTGATAGGAAACGCGCCCAATCATTTCTATGCTTCAAATTCAATTCAATTCGGGATTCAAACCCAGAATTTTCGATTGCGAGTCGAGAACGAACCCGACAGTACTACCATGACCCTTGAACGGTAGAACTCTCAACCATATTGTACATAGGTTTTGCAATAAGCCTGTTGGGACATGGTTTTATTCATGAAACTGAAACTAGCGTAAGTTAAACCGAATATTAATCACTATTACATTATGCAATCAATAACAGAAGACCTATCAGGACGTGTTTGTTAAATATGGACACAAAACTTTATGAATTTAGCTGAAAATCATGTTGCATTTTGTTTGTATGCCAGAAGAAAGGGCCGAGTGATACTTCATACAAGGATGAAAGCAGATGATTGACTGATGAAGACTAAGCCACCCAAAAGGTGGCAAGGGCATGAATAGCCCGTAAGGAACACAGCAGGTATCACCTGAGGTCTGTAGGGATGAGTTGAGCAGGTATCGCGTGATGTGTGAGTCAGTGTTGTGGTGACGCCACTGTGGCCGCCAACATTAGTCACAACGCTGTCCACCTGCGTCAGTAGTGACGTTGGCTCCCGTCCCCCTCACCCCCATTACGGCTCCCGTATTCCTCCCTCGTTCATAGTCGTGACCACAAATGTATAACTCGTAGATTTGTGTCGCGGCTGTTCTTAAAGATAACATCGCCGTGGGCGAGAATAATGTTATGATGCATACCGAACTCTGCGAAGCTTATCATACAAAGTTACCATACAAACAGCTGATTCTTCCAGATTTGTCTCATATTTTACTCATTACCTAAGCGGCTGACCTTGGTTTTACTTCACATAAGCATAGTATTTTAATAAATTGTTGCATCTTTTATGTTACATGATTATTACTGGCTCAAATATTATTGAAGCGAGAGTTGGGTGAGATAGGCTAAGTTATACAATGACAATTCTGGGAGGACAAGTGCCTAGGCTGCGCGGGTGTTGGCTAGGCTTGGACTAATTGTCCTGACGATTAATAACTGAGAAAGAAGATAAGGTTCACTCTATGTCACGGTGGTTATCTAGCTTACATGTGTTGATTCTTGTGGCGTATGAGCACTGTATTCTTCAAATATTGTAAATGTAAGATTTTCAGATTACATTATTATCATTATATTAACATATATCAGATTAACTCAACTTATATTTTGTAGGGAATTGCACAATCCCTATACATTTCCCGGATTCCAGAGCGAGTTAGTGCGTAGTGCTACACTACCACAATCTCAGGTTGTCTCCATCTTGGAGCATACAGTCTAAAGGTCCGAGGAAGAAGCATAGCCAAATGGACGATAACAACTAAGTTTTGTACCAAGTCTCTAATAACACCAGACTGAGCAAGAGAAACACAAAGGAGGGTACAGGCCAACAGCTAGAACCTGACCACCCATCCCCAGGGAAAGAATTACCCAGAAACAGGTATAGATCGGCTTAGAATAGTCAAAGGAATTAGCGGTCAGAGAATAAGTATGAAAGATTAAAGAAAAAGTCTAACACCCACAATATATTGTAATGTATAATATTGTAATGAGACATTGTAACCCTCCGTATCGGAATTTTTTCTTAAACTGTTGTGCAATATTGTAACTTAAAAATGGGTCAAGTTTGTACATACCAGTACTAACATTGAGAAGATTTGGACACTGACTGATTAGGGCAGCCAATTAAATTCCGTTCCACAAAACCATTGTAATTGGTAATGGTTTTCGCTCCATCCCACTTAATAGTGTGATCACACAAACTCGTGTGTCGATACCATGCACTAGACGTGTGGGCAGTTCTAATACTATAAGCATGTTGGGACAAACGCAATTGCAAGGATTTTCCTGTTTGTCCGAGGTATACATAATCACAATCATTATAGGGAATCGAATACACACAACCTGCTGTACCAGGGGGAGCTTTTTTTATTATAGTAAAAAAGTTTTAGTTTTTAAAAAGTCTTATAGTAAAAAAGTATAGTTTTTTATAATAGTACTTGATCGTACTATTAGTGAACTCCAAAGATTTTTTAAAACACGGGGAAAGTTTTTCAAGTCCCACCGCATAAGGTACCACCAATGAGTTTTCTAATTTCTGGTTTCGCTTTGGGGACATGATTAATAACGTACGTTTAGCTTACCCTAACGAACAATCCAAAAAATCTTAGGGTATTGTAAACTCTCTTCCCAATTTCATATATTTTAGGAGCTTATCTCTCATCAAAAGACTCAGGGCTGCACACCCTCAAAGCTCGAAGAAACGTTCCTGAAAATACTGCTTGTTTAACTTTACTATGATGATTCGAATAATATATTTTTTTTAATCTTCATACTTATTCTCTGACCGCTTAATCCTTTTGGCTATTCTAAGCTAATCTATACCTCTTTCTGGGTAATTCTTTCCCTGGGGATGGGTGGTCAGGTTCCAGTTGTTGGCCTGTACTCTCCCTTGTTTCTCTTACTCAATCTAGTATTGACAACGGTTTGATTGACCGAAACGCTAGAAAAACAAATCCTACGTGACGCGTTCTAGTGAATTTATATCCATTCATGTAGACGGCGACAAAAACTGAACTGCAAATCTAAATGGGGCAAAAAATCTAAAACCAGAGCAGATATAGCTGAAGAACAACACCAGGTGTCTTATTACAATGCTTCGATAAATAAACCCAATGTCTTATTTGCCTTTTTACGAACATTTATGCATTGATTTTTTGGTATTAAAGTCTTACTAATCATAACTCCCAGATCCCTTTAACAACCCGACTAAGGATGGAATGACAGGATGTGGAGTCTTGATTAGGGGTACATTGACATCGGCACTGTAAATACTGTTATTGGACGCCACTTAACTGAGAATGTATCTTCAACGTAGGCTCAACTCCAAGCTGTATTAGCAAGATTACAGAAAGTAGTCAAATGTGGTTAAAAATCTACTGCATCTACTTTGTATTCCTCCCATGTTGGTGTTAATTGTTTCTTTTGGCAATGAATAATACAGTCATAATAAGATCCTCATGTTCTAATGTTACAAAGCATGATGTCCTTCAAGAATGTATTTCATTGCCAAAGAAACTATTAACACCAACATGGGAGGAATACAAAGTAGATGCAGTAGATTTTTACCACATTTGACTACTTTCTGTAATCTTGCTAATACAGCTTGGAGTTCAGCCTACGTTGAAGATACATTCTCAGTTAAGTGGCGTCCAATAACAGTATTTACAGTGCCGATGTCAATGTACTCCCTAATCAAGACTCCACATCCTGTCATTCCATCCTTAGTCGGGTTGTTAAAGGGATCTGGGAGTTATGATTAGTAAGACTTTAATACCAAAAAATCAATGCATAAATGTTCGTAAAAAGGCAAATAAGACATTGGGTTTTATTTATCGAAGCATTTGTAATAAGACACCTGGTGTTGTTCTTCAGCTATATCTTGCTCTGGTTTTAGATTTTTTGCCCCATTTAGATTTTGCAGTTCAGTTTTGGTCGCCGTACTATAGAATGGATATAAATTCACTAGAACGCGTCCACGTAGGATTATGTTTTCTAGCGTTTCGGTCAATCAAAACCGTTGTCAATACTAGATTGAGTAAGAAACAAAGAAGAGGTACAGGCCAACAACTGGAACCTGACCACCCATCCCCAGGGAAAGAATTACCCAGAAAGAGGTATAGATTAGCTTAGAATAGCCAAAAGGATTAAGCGGTCAGAGAATAAGTATGAAGATTAAAAAAAATATATTATTCGAATCATCATAGTAAAGTTAAACAAGCAGTATTTTCAGGAACGTTTCTTCGAGCTTTGAGGGTGTGCAGCCCTGAGTCTTTTGATGAGGAGATCGCTAAAATATATGAAATTGGGAAGAGTTTACAATACCCTAAGATGTTTTTGGATTGTTCGTTAGGGTAAGCTAAACGTACGTTATATAATCATGTCCCCAAAGCGAAACCAGAAATTAGAAACTCATTGGTGGTACCTTATGCGGTGGGACTTGAAAAACTTTCCCCGTGTTTTAAAAAATCTTTGGAGTTCACTAATAGTACGATCAAGTACTATTATAAAAAACATACTTTTTTACTATAAGACTTTTTAAAAACTAAAACTTTTTTACTATAATAAAAAAAGCTCCCCCTGGTACAGCAGGTTGTGTGTATTCGATTCCCTATAATGATTGTGATTATGTATACCTCGGACAAACAGGAAAATCCTTGCAATTGCGTTTGTCCCAACATGCTTATAGTATTAGAACTGCCCACACGTCTAGTGCATGGTATCGACACACGAGTTTGTGTGATCACACTATTAAGTGGGATGGAGCGAAAACCATTACCAATTACAATGGTTTTGTGGAACGGAATTTAATTGGCTGCCCTAATCAGTCAGTGTCCAAATCTTCTCAATTTTATTACTGGTATGTACAAACTTGACCCATTTTTAAGTTACAATATTGCACAACAGTTTAAGAAAAAATTCCGATACGGAGGGTTACAATGTCTCATTACAATATTATACATTACAATATATTGTGGGTGTTAGACTTTTTCTTTAATCTTTCATACTTATTCTCTGACCGCTAATTCCTTGACTATTCTAAGCCGATCTATACCTGTTTCTGGGTAATTCTTTCCCTGGGGGATGGGTGGTCAGGTTCTAGCTGTTGGCCTGTACCCTCCCTTTGTTTCTCTTGCTCAGTCTGGTGTTATTAGAGACTTGGTACAAAACTTAGTTGTTATCGTCCATTTGGCTATGCTTCTTCCTCGGACCTTTAGACTGTATGCTCCAATATGGAGACAACCTGAGATTGTGGTAGTGTAGCACTACGCACTAACTCGCTCTGGAATCCGGGAAATGTATAGGGATTGTGCAATTCCCTACAAAATATAAGTTGAGTTAATCTGATATATATGTTAATATAATATGATAATAATGTAATCTGAAAATCTTACATTTACAATATTTGAAGAATACAGTGCTCATACGCCACAAGAATCAACACATGAACCTTATCTTCTTTCTCAGTTATTAATCGTCAGGACAATTAGTCCAAGCCTAGCCAACACCCGCGCAGCCTAGGCACTTGTCCTCCCAGAATTGTCATTGTATAACTTAGCCTATCTCACCCAACTCTCGCTTCAATAATATTTGAGCCAGTAATAATCATGTAACATAAAAGATGCAACAATTTATTAAAATACTATGCTTATGTGAAGTAAACCCAAGGTCAGCCGCTTAGGTAATGAGTAAAACATATGAGACAAATCTGGAAGAATCAGCTGTTTGTATGGTAACTTTGTATGATAAGCTTCGCAGAGTTCGGTATGCTCATAAATTATTCTCGCCCACGGCGATTGTTATCTTTAAGAACAGCCGCGACACAAATCTACGAGTTATACATTTGTGGTCACGACTATGAACGAGGGAGGAATACGGGAGCCGTAATGGGGTGAGGGGGACGGGAGCCAACGTCACTACTGACGCAGGTGGACAGCGTTGTGACTAATGTTGGCGGCCACAGTGGCGTCACCACAACAAATGACTCACACATCACGCGATACCTGCTCAACTCATCCCTACAGACCTCAGGTGTACCTGCTGTGTTCCTTACGGGCTATTCATGCCCTTGCCACCTTTTGGGTGGCTTAGTCTCATCAGTCAATCATCTGCTTTCATCCTTGTATGAAGTATCACTCGGCCCTTTCTTCTGGCATACAAACAAAATGCAACATGATTTTCAGCTAAATTCATAAAGTTTTGTGTCCATATTAAACAAACACGTCCCTGATAGGTCTCTGTTATGATTGCATAATGTAATAGTGATTATATTCGGTTTAACTACGCTAGTTTCAGTTTCATGAATAAAACCATGTCCCAACAGGCTTATTGCAAAACCTATGTACAATATGGTTGAGAGTTCTACCGTTCAAGGGTCATGGTAGTACTGTCGGGTTCGTTCTCGACCTCCAATCGAAATTCTGGGTGTTTGAATCCCGAATGAATTGATTTGAAGCATAGAAATGATTGGGCGCGTTTCCTATCAAACTCATGCCCCTGTCCACCTAGCAGTAAATAGGTACCCAGGAGTTAGTCAGGGTCATGCCTTTTGACGGGCTCACAATAGCCACGTGCTACATGAACACTTCGTTCTGAGTAGCTTAAATCCTAAAACAACAACTAGTCAGCTTTATGTGTAGGGTTGTATCATCCTGGGGGGAGGGTCAGATAATTCGACCCCTGAGAGGGGGGGGCGGGGAACTTCGCTAGAAGCCTAACATATACCGCTATGTATAAATTGGCTGCCTGTCCCCCCCGACATAATAAATTATATCTAATTCATAAATCTTCACCCAAATGTGGTACAGGGCCACCTTCCCGACTTACTCGGTCTGAGGTAGAGAAGTTTCCATTCAACAACCTAACACCAACTTACAAGTAAATGTGGTGAATAATTTTTTATCCATAGGCTAATTAGGCAAATGGAACACTGTTGGGGGTGAGACACACTTAATATCAGGTAAAGAGAATTATGGACCATGCAGGTTTAAGTAACTGAATCACCCAATTCTGATTTGACAAATCTATTATCATTATAAACATAATTTGACAATCTTACAGTGTTATGTGTCATCATTTGTAATGGGAATTCATAGCCTGTGCTTTTACAACACCCACCTGTGGTTGGAGCGTTCTGGTTTTACTAACTAAATAACCAAGCAAACTTTCATTGGTGTTAACTCCCAGAAGGGAGAAGGTGGGGGATTGTGGGGAAGTCTGTTTGTATATGTTTGCTGAAAGAGGAGTTACACTTATAATGATTTGTTGCTGAAGTATCTGGAGGGGAAGGAAAGGCCAAGTAACGACCAGTAACCGAACCAAGGTTTTTGCCAGCGAGGAGAGAATGAGGAATTTTACCCGGTGACTCTTCCCCTGCCAACATACAAACTCGGATGTGTGCCATTGCCGACAGAGAACAGGAGGGGGGAAGATACAAGGGTGTCCTAGGCATGGACTATCTCGAAAGTAAGAAGAAGAAGCAGATCTGCAATTGTTCACAATCATGATGGACAGAAACCAACTAAGATCATTTCCCCAAACGGTTTTCCCTAGCCAATATCAGTAGGAAACCAAGACGATTATAGAACCTGATGATGGGGGCAGGACCCTCAGTCACAGAAAATGGATCACAACGTTGTTGTGTGCGGAACGTCGATAAGTTGATTTCAAAAGATTGCTAATATAGAGACAAGGGGGGGGATGTAAGCTGCCTGAAACCTAATCGTAGAGTGCGGGTTTCAAAACAAGCCTCACAGGGAAGTATTGTTTCGCTAGAGATGGAAGAGGGACGAATGTGATGCAGTTTTTTCAAACTCACAAAGTCAGTTGAGATCTAACAAGATCTCACAGTTGGTACAAACAGGAAGCTGAAACTATATACTGGCCACTTACTATGATATAGAACACGTTACTGGACACTTGCAGAACCAGGAAAGGCTGGAAAAAAAAAACAGCCAGCAGATATGCCAGTCTACTAAAAAAAAAAGAAGTAGATCACGGGAGGCAAATGAACAACAGGGCTAAACGTCTACTAAAGGCCTCGCATGTCATTTCAGTCTGCTGGAAACGATTTTTAAGGCGAGACCTATTTAGACATTCTGAAAAAAAATAAGCACAGTCCTCATTAATGTGAAGACCACCAGCATGGGTTCAGTGATGGTAAAACCTGCTCACAAACCTTGACAGACTTCTTATGGTCCTAGAGTGACAGAAATCATAATAAAAAACACGGGAAAGCTTAGGCACTAGGGCACAATAAGGGAGGTGAAACAATCCAAAGAAGAAGCAAATTGTTAACCAGCGAAAGTCACCTTAAGGTGTCAGCAATAGGGCGTCCTATCCAATTCCTGAGGTTATGTGAACGATCTACCAGAAGGGACAGACTCCTTGAAGAAGGGACGAATGTGATGCAGTTAACACTCAACAAAGGTTCAGTGAAGAATCTACACAACGATCTCACAGTTGGGTACAACAGAAGCTGACAATATATATACTGGCCCCCTTACTATGGATATAGAACACACGTTACTGGAAACTTGAGAACCAGACCAGCTGGAAAACAGCCAGGCAGAGTGCCCCGTATACTAAAAAAAAAGAAGTAAGATAAGGGAGTGCAATGAAACAACCAGGGCTAAACGTCACTTTAGCATGCATGTCATTCAGTCTGATGGAAACGATTTTAAGGGAGACTATTAGAACATCTGAAAAAAGCTAAGTCATCATAATGTGAAGACACCAGCATGGTGTTCAGTGATTGGTTAAAACCTGTTGCCATCACAAACTTGACAGAAATTCTATGGTTAGAGTGATGACAGAAATCATATAAAACAGAAAGCTAGGCAAAGAGGCACATTAAGGGAAAAATCCACAGAGAAGCAATGTTACCAGCGAAGTCACATAAGGGTCAGCAATAGGGTCTATCCAATTCCTGAGTTATGTGAACGAATTTCTAACCAGAAGGGACAGACTCCTTCCTGTCCATGTTTTGCTGATGACACATAAATGATAAAATCGTTGAATATGGAGGAGTGCACACATTTTTTTTAAAATGTCTTTTAACACACCACCCCACCCTCCCTACACCCCACCAACACAACTTCTCACCTACACCATCACTTGTAAACAAGTGGGCATCATGGATTTA
>WNGS01008507.1:3737215-3750586 GCA_020271785.1 Procambarus virginalis
TGTATTTTATACAATACAGTACAGATCATGGCCTTCCATGTGCCCCCCTCATCCCCCAGACAGTCCTTCCCGACTCTCCCCCAATCTCTCGACAACCCCTACCCTGAAACCAGCTACCCCAACATCTCCCATACCCCACGCTATTGCTGTACAGGATTAATACGGTATGGCCGATGCCTGTCCGAGGTATCTGACAAAACCTCCGGTTTTCCAGATTTCTGTCCAGATATGGTGAAGTTTGGCAGAAAGTTTTCCAGACTTGATTTAGAATCTCGGTCTGCACTATCTGGCCAAACCTCCTGGTATGGCAAAATTTTCCCAGAAAAATATCTGGACGCGATTTTGGCCAGGTAACCCACATATCCACTTTAGCGGAATTTGGATAAGAGAGTGCATACAGTATTTATACTGTATATTTTCAAGTGTTTCTGACGATTTTAGGTGTTGTGGTAATTATAGAATTTTTAAAATACTATTGCAGATGATGCATTTATAAGTTATAAAATTAGTTACTTGTGAATGTAGTTGAGCTGAATACCAATGTTTAACTTTTGATTATTTGTTTCAGCTGTCCAGTGGGCGAGGCTACACACTTATGGAGCTACTTAAGGGCTCTGGCGAATTCTGCAAGGCACAATATCACATCAAATAAGCAAGAAGCAAGCCTGGTTCTTATGCTAATCTAAGTGTGCATTGTCTGAGTGTCAGTGTGAATAGTGGGAGACTGAACTTGGTGATGGGGTAAAGTGAAGGCCTGAAAATAAGCGGGTCCTCTGTGGCTGCGTTATCGTCTGCTATTGCTGCTGCCGTTGCTGCCGCCCTTCTGCTTTGTGGTGTCTTTGCCCTTAGTAGTAAAGGAGAGATCCCTGTCTTCGGCAGCACTTTCGGCAAAATCAAAATTGGGGATCACCACCATATCTGGTGGAGGAAGCTCAAGCTCCTGATTGTTGCCTCCCCTCAGACATCCCCCCCCTCCCTACCAGTCCTTTCCTTCACTAGCTCCATCCTCTTAGGTTTTGTAACGTTCAGTTTTGATCCGTGAAGAGCCAAAGTGAGTGTGTTCTAATTGTGTGTATATATAGTGTGATTGTGGAACGGTGTATAAAATATCAGATTACAGCCTTTTTTTTATAAATACGTATACACACACACACACACACACACATATATATATATAGAATATATATATTTGTAATTATTGAGAAGAGATCTCACAGCTTCATCCCAAGTTTAGAGGTCTCCCAAGGTAGAAGGTTTCCAGCCTACCACTCAAGGTTATCATTCATCGCCATCTTTTCTTATCGTCACCTCAAACACCTGTACTTTCAATCTTTGGCTGAAAAATCCACAACTGCAAGAGTATATATTACTACTGGCACTTTTTTTTTTTGAGCGTTATGAGTGCAAATAGTGCAAATATGAGATCCAAGAGCATCAGACCCGCCCCTTCAGAAATTGAATACAAGAACATGCGCTTCCTCATCACAGATCGACCCACTGATGCAACCATGCAGAGCTATATTGAGGTTTGTTGATTAACTTGTTCAGTTTTTATAGTTTGAATTTAAGTTTTTATATACATGTATAATAGTTTTTATAATTTGGATATATGAGTAGATGGAGAGAGTAGATGGGTGAATAGATGCACAGGTAGGTGGATGGATAGTAAGACAGATGGATGCACATGTTTGGATAGGTAAATGGGTAGATGGATGTATGAATAGATGGATGGATATGTATGGAAAGATGAGTAGATGATAGATGGATGGATGGTGGATGACAGATGTCCCTACTTTGACCCCACTGCTGGCTGTGATGTTAGTCTATTAGGTATTCTTTGTCAGTCACTTCTCTGTAATCTTCCCCCAAGGTGGTGGTGGTACAATTCTCTCCCAAGAGGATTTTGTGGTAGTCGGATGCATGGGCATGGAAGGGGATGTTTTCCCCCGCATCCTCAAGTTAGCTTTGATAATGTCTCCTGAGGTGCACCTCTTATTTACGTTTTCTGGATTATCATGGCACTGTGATTGTTAACCACTGAATGGAATGAGCCTTCCAAGCTCTGTTCAACGTGCCAACTGTACACCCATAAAGAGGTTACATTCAAGAAGTAGTTAAGTGGTATTCTAAATATTCAAAATGCCACCGCAAACATCATGCTACCTTTCATATTAGTAGCCAGTCTTAATGCCCGGTGGTTCTGAGGTAAAAGAAATTGCACACGATGTGGACAATGCAGATGTCCAGCCATAGGGGTAGCGATCTCCATGAAAGTGTAACCAAAGTGGAAAAAGACCACCAAAGAATAAAATCCATGGGAGTAATGTCAGATCTTAACACTTGGTGATTCGAGAGGAACTAGTCAAATATTAGTGAGAGCTCTTGATGGACACCTGTGTCCTATTCGGGTGTCTATTCATCTTATTGTAAGGGTGCCAATTTTGGAGGAAATTAGTTGATGTCAACCTCAGCCACAGGTGGCAAAATCTTTGACTAATATTTTGTCAAGTAACATAAGAGACACTACTTTCATTTTTATTTAATTTATATGAAACCTGCACCTTATATGTAGAGTTTGTCTCTACAATTGATCCAAGACTTTTTTTCTTTTTTAGACTGCGATACTGAAACTTGGAACAGTTGCAGCCCTTTTCATATACAACTGGTCAAAAAAAGTTTGCTTGACATTGAACAACTTTTAATATCCTGTGTGATGGCCCTTAACATTTGTATATTCATTGCTGTCTCACACAATATTTATAATACACTATTGTTTTTGCATTTATTCGCTTCAAAAATTCATTGCAAACATTTGACATTAAACTTGCAGTTATAGCCCAACAAATAATTGAGAAAACTTAAAACGATTGTAAATATTTAAGCATCGCTGAGCAGGACCCACCCAACGAGCCAAGTTTACATTTGGGAAAATACAGAGAGAACCAAAATCTATTACAAATACATGTACTGTACATGTATTTGTAATAGATTTTGGTTCTCTCTGTATTTTCCCAAATGTAAACTTGGCTCGTTGGGTGGGTCCTGCTCAGCGATGCTTAAAATATTTACAATCGTTTTAAGTTTTCTCAATTATTTGTTGGGCTATAACTGCAAGTTTAATGTCAAAATGTTTGCAAATGAATTTTGAAGCGAATAAATGCAAAAAACAATAGTGTATTATAAAATATTGTGTGAGACAGCAATGAATATACAAATGTTAAGGGGCCATCACACAGGATATTAAAAGTTGTTCAATGTCAAGCAAACTTTTTTTGACCAGTTGTATATGAAAAGGGCTGCAACTGTTCCAAGTTTCAGTATCGCAGTCTAAAAAAGAAAAAAAAGTCTTGGATCAATTGTAGAGACAAACTCTACATATAAGGTGCAGGTTTCATATAAATTAAATAAAAATGAAAGTAGTGTCTCTTATGTTACTTGACAAAATATTAGTCAAAGATTTTGCCACCTGTGGCTGAGGTTGACATCAACTAATTTCCTCCAAAATTGGCACCCTTACAATAAGATGAATAGACACCCGAATAGGACACAGGTGTCCATCAAGAGCTCTCACTAATATTTGACTAGTTCCTCTCGAATCACCAAGTGTTAAGATCTGACATTACTCCCATGGATTTTATTCTTTGGTGGTCTTTTTCCACTTTGGTTACACTTTCATGGAGATCGCTACCCCTATGGCTGGACATCTGCATTGTCCACATCGTGTGCAATTTCTTTTACCTCAGAACCACCGGGCATTAAGACTGGCTACTAATATGAAAGGTAGCATGATGTTTGCGGTGGCATTTTGAATATTTAGAATACCACTTAACTACTTCTTGAATGTAACCTCTTTATGGGTGTACAGTTGGCACGTTGAACAGAGCTTGGAAGGCTCATTCCATTCAGTGGTTAACAATCACAGTGCCATGATAATCCAGAAAACGTAAATAAGAGGTGCACCTCAGGAGACATTATCAAAGCTAACTTGAGGATGCGGGGGAAAACATCCCCTTCCATGCCCATGCATCCGACTACCACAAAATCCTCTTGGGAGAGAATTGTACCACCACCACCTTGGGGGAAGATTACAGAGAAGTGACTGACAAAGAATACCTAATAGACTAACATCACAGCCAGCAGTGGGGTCAAAGTAGGGACATCTGTCATCCACCATCCATCCATCTATCATCTACTCATCTTTCCATACATATCCATCCATCTATTCATACATCCATCTACCCATTTACCTATCCAAACATGTGCATCCATCTGTCTTACTATCCATCCACCTACCTGTGCATCTATTCACCCATCTACTCTCTCCATCTACTCATATATCCAAATTATAAAAACTATTATACATGTATATAAAAACTTAAATTCAAACTATAAAAACTGAACAAGTTAATCAACAAACCTCAATATAGCTCTGCATGGTTGCATCAGTGGGTCGATCTGTGATGAGGAAGCGCATGTTCTTGTATTCAATTTCTGAAGGGGCGGGTCTGATGCTCTTGGATCTCATATTTGCACTATTTGCACTCATAACGCTCAAAAAAAAAAAGTGCCAGTAGTAATATATACTCTTGCAGTTGTGGATTTTTCAGCCAAAGATTGAAAGTACAGGTGTTTGAGGTGACGATAAGAAAAGATGGCGATGAATGATAACCTTGAGTGGTAGGCTGGAAACCTTCTACCTTGGGAGACCTCTAAACTTGGGATGAAGCTGTGAGATCTCTTCTCAATAATTACAAATATATATATATTCTATATATATATATGTGTGTGTGTGTGTGTGTGTGTGTATACGTATTTATAAAAAAAGGCTGTAATCTGATATTTTATACACCGTTCCACAATCACACTATATATACACACAATTAGAACACACTCACTTTGGCTCTTCACGGATCAAAACTGAACGTTACAAAACCTAAGAGGATGGAGCTAGTGAAGGAAAGGACTGGTAGGGAGGGGGGGGATGTCTGAGGGGAGGCAACAATCAGGAGCTTGAGCTTCCTCCACCAGATATGGTGGTGATCCCCAATTTTGATTTTGCCGAAAGTGCTGCCGAAGACAGGGATCTCTCCTTTACTACTAAGGGCAAAGACACCACAAAGCAGAAGGGCGGCAGCAACGGCAGCAGCAATAGCAGACGATAACGCAGCCACAGAGGACCCGCTTATTTTCAGGCCTTCACTTTACCCCATCACCAAGTTCAGTCTCCCACTATTCACACTGACACTCAGACAATGCACACTTAGATTAGCATAAGAACCAGGCTTGCTTCTTGCTTATTTGATGTGATATTGTGCCTTGCAGAATTCGCCAGAGCCCTTAAGTAGCTCCATAAGTGTGTAGCCTCGCCCACTGGACAGCTGAAACAAATAATCAAAAGTTAAACATTGGTATTCAGCTCAACTACATTCACAAGTAACTAATTTTATAACTTATAAATGCATCATCTGCAATAGTATTTTAAAAAATTCTATAATTACCACAACACCTAAAATTGTCAGAAACACTTGAAAATATACAGTATAAATACTGTATGCACTCTCTTATCCAAATTCCGCTAAAGTGGATATGTGGGTTACCTGGCCAAAATCGCGTCCAGATATTTTTCTGGGAAAATTTTGCCATACCAGGAGGTTTGGCCAGATAGTGCAGACCGAGATTCTAAATCAAGTCTGGAAAACTTTCTGCCAAACTTCACCATATCTGGACAGAAATCTGGAAAACCGGAGGTTTTGTCAGATACCTCGGACAGGCATCGGGCCATACCGTATTAATCCTGTACAGCAATGGCGTGGGGTATGGGAGATGTTGGGGTAGCTGGTTTCAGGGTAGGGGTTGTCGAGAGATTGGGGGAGAGTCGGGAAGGACTGTCTGGGGGATGAGGGGGCACATGGAAGGCCATCTGTACTGTATTGTATAAAATAACAAAGAATTGTGTTAAAACAATTCATTACAGTAAAACTTAAGGAAATAGTGTCTAATATTATTGTATAACAAATACAAATTTCTTGAAAACAATGTGTACATGCTGAAGACTCCCACTTAAAAAAAAAATCACAGCTGGTGGCTTACATAATGTGCCTACCGCCCCAAAACGCATCCGTCCAGGCCTGGTCAAGCTAAGCAGGCCAAGTGCTCTTGAACTTCGCGTTATACCAGTGCTGTGCCATTATTAATAAAACATTTTCTTAAATAATTTTTTATATTTTTATAGTAACTACAATATTTTTTTTTTTTTTGCCAAGACTATGTTTAGTAGAAGCAGCAATCATCCAGGAGGTATTAAGAGGAAGAAGGTTGTGCTTACAGTACCAGAGACAACCAAATACAGTTTACTCATGTCTTCTGTTGACATGCAAAAAAAAATTCATCCAACTGTGCTAATCCAGATGTTGAAAACATGTATCAGTACTTTAGGGGAACCAAAGAGCTGATCATAAGAGGCTAATGAACACAGTAAGCAAGCAAAACTCAATTATTATTTGGTTAAAACAGCATGCCAAGTCATTTCAACCACTGAAGCCTCACCAAAAAGCCAAGTACCTTCAACCAGTGATGTTTCAACAGTCGATCAAAACTGACCATGCCAAATTAAGACGACGAACCACAACATGGTAGGCTGAAGTTACTTCTTTAAATTACAGTACAGTACTAGTATATATTTTTTAATTATATTGTGTGTGGAAACTCAAATTATGTTGTATGCTTTATAAAAAAAATGTTTGTACATGTTCTTTAACTTTCTATAAAAAAAAGGACCCCCCCCTAGCTTATCAAGTGGGGGTGCTTCCCATATACTGTAGTCTGGATAAGCAAGCTCATACAGTACATAACATGTTTGAAATTAGAAGGGGGTGGCCTTTTCCATGTTTAAATGAACATACTGTTATCTAATAAAAAAATGCTACTAAAAATGCTACAATATATCTAATCTACAAATAAGGTACATTATTATACAATATATGATCTATTGCTTTATGTTTTCGTGTGGATGTAGGATCTTCATAAAATGGAACAACAATGGTAGACAATCCAGAAAGATGCAGTACTGTATTTAAAAAAGAGTTCATTGGCATATCTTGAGGTTATCTCGAGATGATTTCGGGGCTTAGCGTCCCTGCGGCCCGGTCCTCGACTAGGCCTCCTTTTTGTTACACTCCCTTCAGAAAGCAGCCTGTAGCAGCTGTCTAACTCCCATGTACAGTGCCAATTTACTGCTAGGTAACAGAGGTATCAGGGTGAAAAACATTTTGCCCACTTGTCTCCACCTCCACCAGGGATCAAACCCGGAACCTCAGGACTACGAATCCGAAGCGCTGTCCACTCAGTTGTCAGGCGCCCCCGGCATGTATATATTCTGACAAGATAATGCTCAGTGGCTCAAATTTCAACAAGTTGGGTCAGGTAGTTTACAATCATCATTTTGATTTTTCAAAAAGGTCCAAAAATTTTAAATATGCTTTTAGTATATAAAAATCCATTTGTAAATATTTTAGTGCACATGCATGCTAACATCTTTCGTAAGAAAAAAATTCATATTGGAATGATACTGTATACAAAACTAGGATGAATTTTAGGGTTCACTGAAAATATCTACATCATATACACTGGCAATATTTTTGCAAGCCTCTTCTAAAATACAAAGGATGAAGACAAATTATGATGACCAAGCCACACATCTACGAACTCAAAACGTCATTTCTCCATCTTCTGATGTGTGGATAGGTCATCATATCTTCAGCCACAGTATTGTGACTCATCGTCTGCACGAAGACTAGTTAGTTTCTACTTGCAATTACGATGCCATCAAATATTCACCAATTAAGTCTAACAGAACAATCATTTGAACTTAATAGAGGTGCTGAAACTGCTTAACAGATAGATTGGCAACTACCATAATTTTGTTTAAAGAGCCTACTTTCAAATGCCAAGCAGCCCTATAATTATTTCAACTTAAAGAGACATTTACAATTAATTCATCTACTGTATATTTATTCTGGTCCCTGTAAATAAATAGTGTGACATTCCTTGTTGCATTCACTGGCTACTAGCTAAGACTATATTTAGCATGTAGTCAACCAACATGTATTGGCTACAGTAAGAAATTGGTGCCATGCCACCTGATTCCTGATGCAAAATTACCATCAGGGTCTACTTGCTCCTTGCAGTCTCTAAGTTACCTTCACTTTTCATAAATATTACTATAGAGTAAAGTATTAGGTGATTTTCCACTTAAAAAACAAAAATTAGCATTTTCAAAAGTAGTTTCTTTTTGTTCATGTTTTAGTTTACCTTTTGTGCCATAACGCAGTGTCTCACTACATTGAGAGGCAGCAGTATTTCATTGTGTAGATGTATCAAGTACCGTACAGTACACTAGCCTAATTGTACAATTTCGAGAAGTACATCTAGGTAAATTTTAAGTAGCCTGTCAGTGTAGCCTGATATTCATAACATTTCTTCACTGAATATGTTGTACTGCATCCAAACAGGCAAGTACAATACTGTATACTTTTACATACATCTCTGGACATTTTCTTTCACCCTTCGAATGAGAAACTAGGAAAGTTTCTAAGAGGAGGACCACATAAAGATCATTGTGCAAGGAGCCAAAGCTACACTTTCTAACTTCAGAACTGCTTTTAAATACATGAATGGTGAAATATTCAAGAAATTGTTCCTGACTTTTGTTAGACCAAAGCTGTAATATGCAGCGGTTGTATGGTGCCCATATCTTAAGAAACACATTAACAAACTCGAAAAGGTGCAAAGACATGCTACTGAGTGGCTTCCAGAATTGAAGGACAAGAGCTATGAGGAGAGGTTAGAGGCATTAAATATGCCAAAACTAGAAGATAGAGGAAAAAGAGGCAATATGATCACTACATACAAAATAGTACCAGGAATCGATAAAATTATAGGGAAGATTTCCCCGAGACCTGGAACGTCAAGAACAAGCGATCATAGACTTAAACTAACTAAACAAAGCTGCCGAAGAAATACAAGAAAATTCACTTTCGCAAACAGAGTGGTAGACGGTTGAAACAAGTTAAGTGAGAAGGTGGTGGAGGTAAAAACAGTCAGTAATTTCAAAGCGTTATATGACTAAGTGCAACTGGGTAGACGGGACACCACGAGCGTAGCTCTCATCCTGTAACTACACTTAGGTAATTGCACACACACACACACACATGGATATACTGTACTTTTAAAATTCCCTTACATATACCCAGCATCAGCAGCAACAAAACTCTGGATGCCCACAATTGGTCAATACATAACCGTGGGTACTGAAGTGCACGGACACCACCCATTTTGTAATCATGTTACAGAATTTCTTCTTTTGAAACATACAAGTTCTCCAATAAACCTGATAACACTTTAGTCCAATGAGACTCAATTTTGTTAAGGATATAGGCGGTAGTGCACCCCATACCCGTCCCATGGGTGGCAATGCACATCGTACCAATTCCGTGGGCAGTAGTGCACCCTGTATCTATCCTGTGGCGGTAGTACACCCCATACCTATCCCGTGGCAGTAATGGAAAAGATTAGAAAGACACAATGGGATCAGGAATGCAATAGAATCTAAAACTTGAGCCACAATAATATTCTCAATCACAACTTTTGATTAGGTTAGGAGAGGTTGGGTGTAGTTAAAGAGTGGGGATTGCATAGGGTAGTGAAAATTTGCCGAGGCCTTAGACCCCTATTTTAGGAATAGCTTGATCACAAGATGTAAAATTCCTTTAAAAATAATTAAAGACAATCTGGGACTGCAAACGTTTTTAATTAGGCTTTCATCTACCTGGACCCCCCTTACCGAGAATTACAAATATAGATAAAACACTCCTCTGCACTCTTGACAACAGCAGTGAATATTAATTACACAAATTGTCATCACACAAACTGCCAGGTAACAAGACAATTGTCACTCCACTCACCATTAGAACCATTCCTCCTCCTCCTCCACTACTTGCTCAAGCACCAGGTCATCCCAGGCACACTGTATATATATATATATATATATCCTAGAGGAGGACTGGCAGAGCAGCAGCAGCCACTAAGACAATGACCACCTTAAGGGTCTAACAAAGACACTCACACACGTCCGCCACATTCCAAGGCCATTCTCGGCCTCAGCCTCACACAATTTCCTCTTGTTTTTCTACAACACTTGTATAAGAGCCGTGGTTAAAGTGTAGAGCACACGAGACATAGAGGTGGGTGAAGGCCTGGGTGCAGCACCACACACTGTGATGGTCGGTGAGGCTGACCACAAGGTCTGGCTGGGACCCACCTCTTCTCTCCCACTATTACTCCCGTTATTTAACCTACCATTACACCAGAAATTACAAAACAAAGTTTCATTCACCTCTTGCGTGTAATACGGGCGCTTAAAGCAGGAGGAATTAAACGAGATAGAGGCTGGAGGCAGAGGAGGAGATTCAGCCATTGCCACACCACAGCCCCGACACACTACACTCACTCACCTGTGCGTTGTTATTGCCGCAATATTTAAATTTCATGTTTCAATTAACTGCCTTGACACAGAATAAGGTGCGTCGAACAAGTATATCAAAGATGATGCATTTGCTATGCATCAGTCGAGGAGGGACAATATATGGTACGAGGCCAATGGTGAGGGAGAGGCACCAACTGACCCGCTCTGCGCATGCGCCACTACTAACACTCGCTTTCACACACTCTTATTTTAGCGAACAATATACCCCTCGCCCCTAACCTCTTATCCCTAACTTGCTTTACCCTAAGAACCGCATTGTTTCACTCGCATCGTAGTGTTTTAACGTAATATTATACCACAAGAAGTGCAATGTATAGCGGTGTGACATTCTACCGAGGGACGCATGCGCAAAAATTGGTCATGACAAAATGTGACTCAAGACTGAACGTAAATAAGCAACTCGATCACCAAGAGGAATTATACCCAAATATTCCAACTATGCCTTGTCCTCAAATAATACAACACTATTACCAAGATTAACTATAATTAATCCGTCACCTCATTCATGTCACGCGTTGCCGGCTGCTGAATGACCATATAAATCTACATGAAGCTAATTAATTTGAGGTTAAGAAACTTTTCTATATACACGATATTATCTGTATATAAGATGACAGAACATATTCATTAAATTTACAAAACTAAATCATACTAAGACCAATTTTATGTTTGTTTTCGTGGAAATGGGTTAAAAGTCTAGTTTGTTGATCCCACTCAGGGGATTCCCAGAAGCATATATTGTGCAAGACATGTGCGGAAGACATCAACCCATCATACTCTGGCCCCCCACACACACATACACATACATACATACATATCTTGCCCCCCAACATTGTGCAATGTTAAACTACAGGTATGATTCACAATGTTATACTACAGGCATATTTCACAATGTTATGCTACAGGCATATTTCACAATGTTATGCTACAGGTATGATTCACAATGTTATACTACAGGCATATTTCACAATGTTATGCTACAGGTATGCTTCACAATGTTATGCTACAGGTATGCTTCACAATGTTATACTACAGGTATGCTTCACAATGTTATGCTACAGGTATGCTTCACAATGTTATGCTACAGGTATGCTTCACAATGTTATACTACAGGTATGCTTCACAATGTTATGCTACAGGTATGCTTCACAGTGTTATGCTACAGGTATGATTCACAATGTTATACTACAGGCATATTTCACAATGTTATGCTACAGGTATGCTTCACAATGTTATGCTACAGGTATGCTTCACAATGTTATGCTACAGGTATGCTTCACAATGTTATGCTACAGGTATGTTTCACAATGTTATGCTACAGGTATGCTTCACAATGTTATACTACAGGCATATTTCACAATGTTATGCTACAGGTATGCTTCACAATGTATGTTATGCAATGTTTGACTAGATTCGCTCTGCAGGGTTCTAAGTCTAGACGATTCTTATTGCGTTTCTACAGATATATAACTGGGCAAATATATAACGGGCTGAGGGGGATAATCTTAAGTTCCTCTTTAATAAATACAGATAAACTTTTTATTAAAAATACGACTCATCTCTTCGTGTTTATCAGTTATCTGACCTGCCTCAGTTTGGGTCTAACAATGAGCTTTTCTCCATGACTGATTGATAAAGATTAAGCCACCCAAGAGGTAGCACGGGCATGAATAGCCCATAAGTTTTCCCCATAACAGCTAGTTCGTTAAATATTTTATGTTATCCCATTCTCCCTAGGGGCGGTAGGATTAACAGTTTAATTGTCATTAATACTTTATCCCGGATAATGTCTATGCATGTGACATCCCTACTGTTTCCTTCTGTAAGTTCAATTAAGTTTATTGCGAAAAGGAAGTACATCTCAAAAGGATAGAGTAACATAGGCTACTTCTACTCTCGTCTATATAAGGTCCCTTGGGGGGCTCACAATCCCATACAGTACACAATTATTAATCATATTCTACATTTCACATTCCAATGGTAATCACATGGCAAACTGTGAAATTTCTTATTGATTATGCTGCCCCTGTCATTTCTTGCTTGGTAAAGGCAGACTAAACATGTTGGAGAAGGTAAAAAATGAAGCCATGATAATAATCCCAAGATTATTAATTCACATGGCCCAAGAAATACTATTACTGAAATAATGATGATATAATTGAACATGCATAATATTTCGGGATAGAATTCAGAGATAAAAGAAGTTTCGGCGATTAGACTAATGAGAGGCGAGGGAGCTAATGAATTAATCCTCTCACTTCAAAAGGTGGGAAAAAATGAATAATGCACGTGAAAGCATAATAAGATCCTCATGTTCTAATGTTACAAAGCATGATGTCCTTCAAGAATGTATTCATTGCCAAAGAAACAATTAACACCAACATGGGAGGAATACAAAGTAGATGCAGTAGATTTTTACCACATTTGACTACTTTCTGTAATCTTGCTAATACAGCTTGGAGTTCAGCCTACGTTGAAGATACATTCTCAGTTAAGTGGCGTCCAATAACAGTATTTACAGTGCCGATGTCAATGTACTCCCTAATCAAGACTCCACATCCTGTCATTCCACCTTAGTCGGGTTGTTAAAGGGATCTGTATTGAGTCAGGTACAGTATTCTGAATTATAGGTCTGTAAATTGATGCTCTTTTTATATAAACAATTATATATAAATATATGGAAAGGGATTAGATTTGACAGAGTACAGTAATTTTATATATGCACCATTTCATATTTGTATGTATGTGGCTAGTGAACATATCCAAACCACACATAAGTAAATGAAGAAATGATGTCATCTTTGTCCATCTTTGACCATTATAAAGCT
>WNGS01008507.1:3763534-3773939 GCA_020271785.1 Procambarus virginalis
GGAGTTATGATTAGTAAGACTTTAATACCAAAAAATCAATGCAAAATGTTCGAAAAAGGCAATAAGACATTGGGTTTTATTTATCGAAGCATTTGTAATAAGACACCTGGTGTTGTCTCACTATATCTTGCTCTGGTTTTAGATTTTGCCCCATTTAGATTTTGCAGTTCAGTTTTGGTCGCCGTACTATAGAATGGATATAAATTCACAGAACGCGTCCACGTAGGATTATGTTTTCTAGCGTTTCGGTCAATCAAAACCGTTGTCAATACTAATTGAGTAAGAGAAACAAAGGGAGAGTACAGGCCAACAACTGGACTGACCACCCATCCCCAGGGAAAGAATTACCCAGAAAGAGGTATAGATTAGCTTAGAATAGCAAAAGGATTAAGCGGTCAGAGAATAAGTATGAAGATTAAAAAAAATATATTATTCGAATCATATGTATAAAAGAGTGGATGAGATAAACTATTTAACGTAATAGAATTGACTAATGCGGAATGTGATTAGCAACCAAACATAATAAAACTATTTTGTATTATATACTCAATAATGATTACTGCATTTCTCATTAATTAACATCTATTTTTTTACAGGGATACTCCAAAGTTATGAATTTATCACACAAGTTAAACATCTTCAAAAAGGAAGACAAAAATGTTGACACAAATTTCTGTTGCTATGAACTGTCAGAAAGTAAGGACGATTTAAGGAAAGTTACACAATCTGAAAGGTTTTTAACCAGGAAGTCAAACTTGCAGAAAATGTCAAGGTTCCTGCCCCATTAGTGTGTCTTGAAGATATTGGTGTGTGCATAAATGATGACAACCAAATTATGAAGCGTTCCAGTAATGTTAATAACAATGCCAGTAAACGAAAGAAAGTCACCGATAGCTCAGGCATGTGTAAACCAGGAATGGTAGTAGTGAGTGTAATAATTCTGGAACTGATAATTTTTTGAATGTCGGTGTAGAAAAGAATTCGTCCAAGCTGAAAAGAAAGAGGGAGGCAGTAGATCCGGCAAGCAACAAGAAAAATAAGACTAATATTGGTCCCCACTGCAAGTTGAATATAGAAGACAACACATTACTCCAACTTTTTTTAGACATTATCTGAGTGTCAATCAAAAAATAAAGAAAATTATTGCATTGAAGATATGATTAGTTTTCTAAAACAGGAAAAAGAGAGAAGATGCAAGAAAGACAGTAATAGAATTTCAATACTGCTGAGGGAGGAGGACTGGATTATGATGGTCAAATCCATGAAATCCAAACTGAAAAAAAATGAGGAATTGAGAGAGTGTGTGAGTGCTTCAAATGGAAATCTTGATGTGAACACATTGATGAAAAAGGTAAAGATCAGATTGAAATTTTGGTTATTATTCCCAGAGCTAAAGGGTAAAAAACCTGAGAATTGGAAAAGTATATTGTGTGATATAAAGAATGGTACAAACAATTGACGTGATGTATTAACAAGACTCGATGACCTATTATCTATGTCTGATGTACATGTCAGCAAATTAGGGTAAGGAGCTTTATAAGAATGACTTTGGCACAAATATAAAAAATTTATTTAGTAATTGTCATTTGGTCTTTGATAGTTCACTCTTAGGGTGAAATCTTCTTTTTGTTCAGGTATGAACAATAAGAGTATGAACAAATCTACAAGGACAGTGATGAGGGTTCAACCCTATGTCCAGGATGATGTAATAAAAGTATGTTGGTGGGTCTCTTCTGTCTTGCTTGCATTTGTGCTTAGCAATTTTATACATTTAAAAGTAAATAGTTTCACTAAAAGCAAAAAAAAAAAAAAAATTCCCATTTGATATATTTAGGGGATAGGTAACATGATTTTATTAATGTACAAAATTAATGCCCTTTTTTATAATAAAATGTGATATTTATCATGTGTGCTGTGCTTCTCTTCCCTGAGCTCAGCTGTTATTCTTAGTGGTAACTTTTTGCTGGTCAATTTCCCATTTATTGTGTTCTCAGGGCTCTTGTCCTCACTTTTGGAGTTGGTCTGGTAGGCCTTTCCCTTACCTCCATCGGGTCATTGTGGAGTGGGTGGTGTCTGTCTGTATGAGGATTTGGGCACTGAGAGTCCTGCTGGCTCAGTATGTAATTAATGCCTCTGTGCCTTCTCATGCCTGTGTCGCTTTGGCCCATCTCTTGTTAATTGCCTGCAATCTTGCCTCTAATTTCCCCTTCTCCATAGGTAACTTTAGATAGCTACAAGCGGCTCTCCCAGAAAACCAGCATTGAATGTAATGAAATGCCTCTTCTGCACATTCAACCCTGCTCCTGTGCCAGGCAAGACCACTACAGGCTCACCATAGTCTCTGCTACTTTGAACTTTTTGTTCCGAGTAGTTGAATCTTAAACAACAACCTCTTTCTGGATGATCCCTGGTGGCTCCCTGATCCCCCTCCCTCCCTTCCATGTTTGTCAATGGATCGCTCTTCACATCTGTTCCAGAACTGTCTTGGAAGACTTGTTCTGGCTCCCAAATTGGTCGGGGAATGCTAATAAGTTTGCACTAGTTTCAAGAGATTCAATCATTTGTTTACATTATTTAGGTTGAGTTCACTTGGCAGTTTCAAAGCTTTGGTCTCTAAACCCAGCAGTGGTCTGTACTGGTTCAGACTTTCCTGGAGGAGTACCAAATTGTTACCTGCTCTGAGAGGTGGGGCCAGGTTTTGGCTCTGGTCCTAGATAGGCCAAACAGAACTCCACAGCTGATGACATAATAGTAGGGAGCTGCCCAGGAAAAGGCATGTTATTACCTTCATTACTAGGTTTTTTCAACATGGGTAAATTATCCAACACCAGTGTAAGGACCTCCTTTCTCTTGCCCAAGCCTAGACACCCAAACCTACCTCCAAGGGTGACCCCCCTCCCTCAGGTGGTCTAATGACCAGAACAGGAACCATACGTTGGTTTCTTTGCATGTACAACACTGAGAGAAGGGGTTAAGGCAACTCCTCACTGGCCCAAGGGAGCCGGTGTAGTATGTGAGCCCCCCCTCATCACTACAAGGTGAAACTCTTGAGGGAGAACCCTGCAAGAAGTAAGGCAGTTGCTGTACAGACAGAAGTTAAAGTTTTGAGTAGCTTACTAATCAGAGAACATATACCATTTTAGCAGCCATGTTTACCTTTTTTAGCATTAATAGAATGCATTAGTACACTTAACTGTGCCTAGAAGTTATTCATTGCTGTAATTATTTTGTTGGCAAGCAGAATATTAATTATATAGAGGACGCTTGTCTCCTCCCACAGATTTAGTGCATCACGTAGGGGTTTTAAAAGCCTATAGAGCATTTTAAAATCGATAACATTTTAATATTTCAAAATATGTGTACGAGTTTCTTAATTTGATTGTGCAAGGAACAAATTTTTCACGTAAAGTTGCCATTCACACAGCTCGGATGTGACAAGATCTAGAAATGGGAAAAGATATGAAGGTCAAGATTTGGCAGGAGGGCAAGGAGGAATGCATCTGTAGCAAGACAGATTGCAATATTCTTGAGGGGTATTTAATATCACTGGGATACTGAAACATTTTCTACTATTTTTTAGATAATGGGAATTCAAAAACCATTAAATATTTAATTTGGAAACTGCCCAAATAATTTTAATAGACATGGGTTATTAAACTTGCAATACTAAGAGGAAATAAAAGTTCATTTTTTACCAAAAAACCATTATTTTATTATGAACAAGTTCACACTGCTATCGTTAGCCAAAAATACAGACACTTACAAAGGCTGTGTGTGGCCTGGCAAGCTCCACAAGGGCTTCACAGAAATTATGCCACAGCTGTGCTACCAGGAGCCTCATGCAATGACACATGGGCCACCTAGTGCAACTACAACGCATGGGCCACCAATGCAACAATGACGAGCTGGCCACTAAACACGCGTGGCCAAATCTGAGGGCTTGACCAGGAAACTGTCTCGGGAGGGAAGGAAAAAGGTGGGACTGATGCAGGAAAGCAGAGTATGCAACGAGGCCTGTTAGTGGCTATTGGTTTCGATTTAAGTAAGGGAGCTTTTCCTCATCTAGAAAAAACCCTTATTGCACAAAGATCACAAACCACTGACGATCTCGTTACAAATAAAATAATTTAAGACAATCAGCATGGTATAAATATAAATTCAAATATATTGCAATACAGTATAAAATTCTTAAACAGAACTTAGAGAATTTAATACATAAAATGCAAGGCAGGCCTTTTAACAAATAAAAATAGGCACCATAGCTGTTAAGTGTAAATACAAACGTTCTAAAGAAAAATTAATTTATCTTGTTCTAGGCCTATAATTTTGAGAATTATTGGGAGTGCTTATCATAATCTTGAGTGAAAAACATTTCATTCCTGTGGCCAAGTTCAATGATCAACTATTAGCAAGTAGGTAAGAACTCTACCAGCTTCGCATGCATTATCTAGACACCGCTGCAGGAATGTACATTCCACATGTCCTCTTTCAGCCGAGACTGCTGCTCCTCAAAACTGTTATGGAAGGTATAAAGCTAACCTGATTTAAGGAGGCCATTTTTTTGTGCAACCTAGTAAAGTTAGAAAAGTGAAGAGCAGCAAATCCAAATTACTAGACATTAGATCTTAAAATACACATATAGAAAATATGGGGCCATGTTAAAATCTCAAGATAATTTGGCAAACTTAATACATCTATTTGTCTTCTGCTCGAGTGAATTTTACAAACTTAACACAAATAACTATAATTATGTACATAACCAAACACCGTACACTTTAGGCAAGATGCAACAGAATGTCCGAATGACTAAAATGGTTTTGGTTACTTTCTACTGTTGGGTGCATTTAGCACCTTGTCTCTTCTACAAGGAAGGATTTACACAAAAAATGGGATGCTATACTTGCACGAACAAGTCTGCTCAACAATGCAAACTTCATTAATTATCAGATCCAAAGTTTCCCGTCGGCCTCAAAAGCAGTATGGGAAGTTGTTACTACTAAACCATATCCTGTGCAAGAATTTTTAAAATCCATCACAGATCTAAACATCCCATTATTGGTGTAAGTCCTACTCTAGGTGCCCCAATTCAATGGGTTGTAGCTTTCTCAGCCATATGCACAATACTTACGAACATTCAAAAGTTTACCTTAAAAATTTGTTCCCATCTTCATCACATGTGATCACCATGGATGACTGACTGAAGGAATTGATGAAGAAATGGCAAATTTCTTGCAAACATTTTGACTTCATAAAAGTAAACATCTGCTGAAGAACTTGTTTTTCTATCATCGCATCCTTCAAATGCCAAAGCCAAGAGGCCAGTAATAAAATAATGCTCTTGGCACTAGTGCAATATGCCACTATCTCAAACTTGTGCACCAGCCAGGCATGAAGATGCTGTACCTCTGGCTCTGGCATACAAGAAACATACACACCTTGTTCATTCAACCCACAATTTTTTTTTTTAGCTTTACCAGCTTTAAATCCCCTGACGAGTTCATCTGTGATAATATGCCTTAGAATTTGTTTTTCCTATTTTATTATTACCTGAGGCTGGAAGAAACAAGGTTTGACTGTAGATGTTTCAAAGCACTACAACATTCAGACTTAAGATTGGCAGATCTTCCATGCACTCCTTAGAAAAGAGGGTAGGGAGTTTGTGGCTTGCAAAGTATGGCATAGGTTCACAGCCATGTATACCTACATAACTACAGAGCTGAGGCAGGTCAAGTCAATCTGGGCATACTGTAAAGTAATATAAGATTCAATTTATGATTTCTAGCATCCAATTGTTTTTTTACCAAGAATTTGATTATGAAGGCCCTTATTAATATCATACTAAATTACTCTATAGAAGCTACCTTTTATCCCACAAGACAGTGAATGAATGAGAAATAAAACTTTGCAAATGAATTAAGAAATTTGAAAACTAAACATTACATTGTTAAAAGTTCAATTAATTATACAAATCTCTCAAAAGGATGGAGTTGTGTGGTACAATCTACCCAGCTGACTTGAAAGACAACACACAAGATATAGAAGACCTCACTTTAGGTGTTCATTAATTGATGACACTTAATACATGAACAAATTTGTTTAATAGTTTATACATCTGAAGTGAAATGACAAGACTGAGGACAACTTTAAAGTGCTAAAAATGTATTAATAATGCAAATTTTGGTTTCATTAGAAAAGAAATTAATTTAGCACAATTATATATCAAGTGGCCAGTGGTAGGGGTGGAGGGAGGAGGAAAATAGTAAGAGAGCAAGGTTAAGGAATAGTTGATAACCACTTGACCATGGTCTACTAGGTGGTGCTGACCACTCAACCACAGTCTACCAGCTGATAACCACTCAACCATGGTCTACAAGTTAATGCTAACCACTCAACCAGTCTACCAGATAAAACAGCACCGGAGATTGGAAGATGCCAAGACAGACTCCCTGAAACACACTGATCCACAGTCAATATTCACTTATTCCTCACACATAAGTTCTGAAAAATCTTACATTCATAAAAAACAATCTTCAGCTGCATAGGATGCTTAACATGAAGGGCTGAGGCAAGTCAGTGGTAACTGCTCACAAGGGCTGAATTCATAGGATTTTATGCACAACCTTATTGCACTGAGTTAGTGCTATGGTGCCCAGTGGTTCTGTTTTAAGGACATACTTTGTAAAACTTCATATATTTTAAACCAACATTTTCATACACTAAATGTATTTAAAGTTCTAAGGGGGTCAAATAAGAGGTAAACATTGACATCAACACAATTATTCCTTAAAGGATTAAAAATAAGACTATAAATACGTATCTGATCAAATATCCTTGTCAAACTGTCAATGTCCTCTAATTTGGATTTTTAAAATTTAAAGTTAAAAATGGACTCAAATTTGTAACAAACTAAAATTTATGAGCAAGTTATGGAATGCACTGCATTCAGTGTACTATTTTACTTGAAAATATCTGACATTTGAGTTTTAGTTACATCATGTAAAATGCCCAATCAAATGTTATTGTTATTCTTGTTATGATAACATGCCAAAAGTCAGTTCAAGAATGGTCATGAGGATCTATGATGCCTGTAAATTACACAGGCTGGCCTGCCATGCAAGTTCATATTTCATGATTAATTCATAATTTTAAAAAATCCTGCACAACTACCTTCCTCCTAATAAGTACATAATAATATATAAAAATTGCATTCTTAAATTAATTATGCAAAGTCTGAAGACACCTTCTGCAGCTGGAGTAGAGGAACAAAGGGGGTCAGGGCATGATATGTGCTAACAGCTGTACTTGTCAAGGCATACACGTCTTGCCAGAACCAACCTGACTGGGTTAGCAATGCCATGTTTCCACAACATTTACTTTTTGTTTCATCATATCATGCCATAGGACTAAACATTGCTAAAGCCTGACTAAAACTTACTTTTTTCTTCTAATTCCAAAATAAACCGAGGACAATTAACAAGGGACTGCTAACACATTTTCTTGTGCCACAAAGATTGACTTTCATTTAGTTCTGATATTCCTACGAGTTTCACGATCAGTCTCTTGCTATTGATAGTCAAGGTGGCTTCAACACCTAAGATACCGCCCACCCTCTCCCCCCGTGCTACCACAACAAAAGCAGAGTATTTCAAGTACAGTAGTCATGGTAACATGGCCAAAAGGCATATTTCCTGCACATATTTATCACTTAACTAAATTTACAATTTCATTAATTTAAAGTATTGGATTAGTAGACAGGAGCCTTACTTCAGAATTGTGGGGGTTAAGTATACGCATCTGTTGATGTTACTTTAATCTGGAACAAGGAGGTTCTTAATACATGCTAGAAATTACTGACAACTCCAAACCTGTCACGCTTTCTCACGGTCATTTCCTTAACATTTAGTTTTAGAAAATGAGCCACATGTATATTATATATAATATATATATGTATATATTACATATATATGTATGATATTATATCCTGCTATTATTACTTCCATCATACAATATTTGTATTTTTAAAATAAGTGCCCTGTTAAATTTTGACTGGATAACTAAGATAAGATAAAATATACCAAACACTCCATTAGTGAAAATGAAAGGTATAATGAAGGTACAATAAGTTCATTGCAAACTATACCAACATGGTTAAGACAAAAATTCATTACTAATTTATCAATATGGCAACCAACTTAACAGAACTCAAGTATCCGAGCATTTGTCAATACCTCTCGTAATTTTACTGAACACAGCACGCACCAGTCTTTTGGCCATTCTTTAGCCGAAGTCGAGACTTGGGACGGTACTTCTCCAGATAAGCCAGCTGTTTAGCATTAATGGCTCCTCGTCTTTTCCTGAAAAAAGAAAATGTAAGAAATTAGAAAACACCAAAGTTGTCAAGAATTAAATACATTTGTGATTATATAGTTTAATTCCACTCAAATGGGATTTAGTTTTCAACATCTCCAGGAGAATTATAACTGACGTTACTCAATTTGGTAGACAAGATAGATAAAAAGTGGAGTCACAGTCCTAGTGAAAGAACATTTAGGTATTAAAGAATCAATACTATTACCCTCAAAACTATTGGTGATCATAAATGGCTCCTGCCTTCAATTAGCCAACAAACACAAAAGGGAAATTAAACCACACGAGAAAGAACTAAACTTGCAGATAAGGATCAAGCAAGTGATGATATCGAGTGACTAATATGAAAGTAATACTAATCAATAATTTCATATTAGATCAATAGTCAAATATAAAATTCCATTATAATTACATGATACGATACCAGTTATGTTCATATCGCTGTCACAGCTCTACATGGCTGTAATGAAGTATACCAAGTCAACGAATCATTATTTGAACATGATAAAGGAACTGCAAAAGGCCTCTTGGCCCATATACACAGCAGTTCCCATCTATATCCACCCAAACTCATTCACAGGAATGAGTTTGAGTGGATGTAAATAGGAGCTGCCTCGTCTGGACCAATAGGCTTTCTGCAATCTCCTTAGTTCACTGCAGCCCTAAATACATTAACCTTATAGTTAATAATGTACAGTACTCAATCCATGTTTTTGTAAACAACATTCACATAAATCTAGTTATTCAACACAAATACTATAGTAAATGAACTAAAAAGTGAAGAAATGATCTTAGAAACATCCAAGGTCATCACTAGATTCCTCTGCCACATGCTTGTTTCAGTAGGACCTGAGATTTGATGTTGAAAGATCCGACTGGCATGTCAGCCATCAACCTTCTACAAAACCAGCAAATATGTAGATATTTACTTTACCCTTTTCCTCACACTTTGTATCCAAATTAGTCATTCTATAGGGACAAAATATTTTGTTTATTTTTGTATTTTTCGCACATGGACAGAGATGCTGCATGTTGAGAGTTAAGAGGCAAAACTGAAAAATTATGAAATGGCAAATTTGGATATTAACACATCAGCATGTTGAGTAGACCACTTATGTATGGGAAGAGCATGCTTAATATTGCTGGATTTCTTATGCCCAATAAAAAGGAAGATGATTAACTTACAACATGGCCTTCATTATGCAAGGTGACTCATGTCCTACCAATATTGGAAATGGGACAAAACATTATGTTACAGGAAATTTAGAATTCTTTAATGGACATGATTGGAAAGTTTTATCGATAAGCACAGCTATAAAAAAGATTTATGCAAAATTTTGCCTAATTTATAACACTGGTACTCAAAAATTAACTGCAAAAAAAGAGGCATAGATCTTGTTAAGAAGACAGAGTCGACAGAAATTTTGAGTAATACCCCCTAATAAAATGAAACCAAGACAATCCCCACTCATGTATACATAATACAATAATATTACATACATAATACAAATTAATACAAACCAGTATTATGTAGTAAACCACTATATTGCAGTAAGGGAGAAAATCTTAAGAAAACAAAGAGCAAACAAAGGATAAAACAAAGAAGGGGAATATTCACAGAGAAACAATATAGGTACAGTATGTAAAACCCTGCTTGATGGTGTTCTAGTTGTTTTACTTCCCCAGCCAGGGCCAGGCTTGACTTATAAGAGCTTCGTCTAACAGGCTGTTAGGGAAGAAAACCTGCGGGCCGCTTGGAGCGGCCCGCAGGTCCACATATTCACCACAGCCTGGTTGGTCTGGCACTTCTTGAAGAAAACTATCTAGTTTTCTCTTGAAAATGCCCACGATTATTCTGGCAATGTGTCTCATACTTGCTGGGAGTATGTTGAACAAACGTGGACCTCTGATGTTTATGTGTTCTCTGATTGGTATGGCACCCTACTCTTCATGGTTCTATTCTGCATTTTCTTCCAATTGCTCACTCCATATGTTGTTATTTTACTGTGTAGATTTGGTACCTGGCCAACCAGTAGTT